>BQNB010031106.1:0-54292 GCA_026074375.1 Tanacetum coccineum
ACGGAGGGGACCATTGTAGTCTCCACCATGCAAGAGTTAGTAGGTTTGAGGTGAATTAATTTCCATAGCTCCTAACTTGCACATATTGATCAAATAAAACATGTAGCACACAAATAACAAAAACAAGTAACGGTATCACATAAAATTATGAAATTTTAGATATTTCCTTAAAATGCTAAAACGTGGATATTGCCAAAATTGTAACACCCCCAAATTGGGTCGCAGCGGAATATGGATCCGGGGCGTGTTACTTCATGGATCAACAACACAAGAGATATATAGAACGACCAAAAAGTCGTTTGAAAACGATACATTGGATTTAACAAAGTCATTGTTACATAAGCCCGTAGCTTAACTTGTTCACTTAATCAAAATACAAAGATTTTCCGCCCATAACAGTTAACAAAATGAAATGCGACAAAATCTTTAATGCAAGACATCCATATCAAAACCACCAATGTATCCATCGCACCTTGTGCTTATTGATCCCCTGAAAAACATTGCTTTAAAACGTCAACAATATGTTGGTGAATTCATAGGTTTGATAAATCATATATTGTAGGACCACAAGATTTCCCCAAGTGTATGATAATGCAACAGATGCAGATATCATATAAATGTAATTACGTTGCTCTAAGCTCATGACACTGATGCTTGACATGTATGGATGCCAAATTAATGGCCGTTTGCCCGTGGTGATGTTCTAACCCGCAACAATTCCTAATATTCGACATGGTATACTTTCGTGTATTGTCTAGTGATAGCTATCACCCGATACGGGGTTGTCAAACCCAATAGATCTAGTTAATAACATTCTGCAAGCTCCACAATTAACCGTTCAAGATATGGGCTCAGATATGGGTTAAGCTCCTTATTCAACACTTAATCATACTGTGAAACTTTACCCACATTGTGTCCAATTGTAAAGCATTGCATGTTTTTCACCCCACACAAACTTTGTAAAACAAAAAGTATTTAAAACGTGGGAGCTATGAACCACCTTGAATGAGTAAATCTAAGTGTATCACAAATAACTGCGCCACGAGAATTGATCAAGCATGCAACCTATATTAATTCCGGTCGTGTAAGTACTGATCAACTGCAACCTAATTAAATTAAGGTCGTGTAAGTACCGAGTACTTAATCTAACAACATTGAATATAATCATTAAAGAGGTCATGACATGACGTTCGAGGAGTTAGGACACTTTAAATCGTAAATCCAACAACTCGTCGAAACGCCATCCGAAGAGGCCTCATTATGAAACTCCCTAGTAATATAGTACTTTGATAACCACATAATATTCTATATAGCTCAATCACCAACTAATGGTTTTAGAAAAATTGTGTTTAATAAGTTAAAACGTTTATAATTACCGTTTAGTAAAACTGGCGTAACTTTCGCGTTTTAAACCCGATTCTCGCGTTTCTTATGTCCATCTTTTCGTATTAAGACGGGTTATCGATATTTGACATTTTCATAATTTTTCTCAACTGATGAACAGTAACTTTTACTGTTCATGACAGACATGGGTTTCGTATAAATCGTATTCGTCGTCGTAAAACCCGTAAATGCCGTATTTTATTCGTTATAGCTCCGTTTTTGATGATTCTTTCGAGGACGTTCTCGTATTTGAAAGTTCTATATTTTTATGAGGTTTACAAAAATATAACTTTCTGTCATGAATAGTAACTTTTATAAAAATAGTTTTATAAAAGTATTAATTGTCGTAAACTCGCGAAATTCATAACTCGTTCGTTATTAATTGAAAATTTTCGATTCTTATCATTTTGGAATCCTAAAAATGTGTATTATTTATTAAAAATATCAACACTTGCTGTTTAAAGTTTTTATAAAAATGTTTTTATAAAAATTCATTTACGACTTCGTTTATTAACGTATAACTCGTTTTTAACGTAACTTTTTCGTTATTAATCCGTTTAACAAGTTTCTTACCTTTTCGGAATCGTCGTGAAATGTATTATCTTATAAAAATATAAAATGGATATGTAAAAATTCGGATCTTGGACAGAATGTTTGCTTGATCTGAGTGAATCCATTTAAAAACCTTTTCTTTATACTTTACCACTTTTGTATTTTACCACAAGTCTCATATATCATATATATTATAAATCATACATATATTAAGTGTCCATTGTCCATAGTAGTCCTCATATGTCCAAGTTACCCATGTTAACAAATCCATTAACACACTTTAAAACCATAACTTTACTTAAGTAACCTTAATTTACTAGTTTTGTACATAATCATTTTTATACATAACCAAGAGTGTAAATCACTTGTGTGACCATTTTAGCATGATGTCAACAACATCATAGGATATATAAATGTGTACATTATGATGACAACAAATAAAAACTTCTCTTTACATGTTAATGATCCTAAATGGTGATTTAAGCTAAATAGAATAATCATATGCATAAAAATGAAAATTATAATGAGACATAAAAGAGGGTGCAAGTGGACCTTAGGGAGATGTGGGATGATGAGGATGGATCGAAGTGCTAAACGGCGGGGGGGGCCAAGGACGAACCACTTGTTTTTAGGAGGGGCCTCAAAAGCCAAGCTTACCACAAAGGAAACCCTAGGGTTTCCGGAATAGAAACCCTAACTTTTCGTCTCTTGGTTTATTACTTGAATATGGTTAACCAATGCTTGCAAATGCCTTAGTATATCTTAGAATAGATGTGTATAGAAGTGTATGGATTGTAGAAAAAATTATATGGGTTTGGTTGGGAGCTTGTGTTATGCCGTAGCATGTATAGAGCCAAAAGGGGAGGTTTGTTTGATTTTTACTAAGTGTAAATGCATGTGTGAGTTATCTCTTATGAAATGCATGTATATAAGAAGTATTTCTAGTCAAGGGAACATGTTATGGTCATAGGAATGGTTCATGGTCAAAGAAACAAGGCATGGTGTGGTAATAAGGAGGTATGGTGTAGTTTAATGAAGTATGGTGTTTATTTGACCAACTTGAAGAGGTTTTTCTTATATCCAGTTAACAAATGTCAAGAATTTCGTCAATGGATAAGAATAGATGATATATATTGCAATTTTTGTGTATGGGTATAAAAAGTGGGTATTTGTTGAAGCGTAAAAAGTTTTTGTGGTCCGGAGTGCCTAAACCAATTTATCGGCGAAAACGTATACACTTGACTTTACAGTATCCCATAAAAATAAAATGAACAAAGTTAATAATTATCCTCAAAATAATTATATAACTCTTGCTTGATGTAAAAACAATTTAAATTGTTTGATGCCCGTTACATGGAACCTAATTTTTTAGCTTACGCGATTAAACTTATTCCTAAATCATAAGCAAACGCGTACAACACTAAAAATAAATAGTACATTTATCGACGTCGTCAATGAACTTGAAAACACAAGGGTGTAAGAGACCTTCCTCCGTTTAATACGACCTTGTCCCTCAAGGCTCACGATAGCTGCAGACACTTGACGACGTGCGGTCTTGGTGAAGAGATGTGGGTATTTCTTCTTGAATTGGTCCTCGCGTTCCCACGTGAACTCAGGACCTCTCTTGAAGTTCTATCGAACTTTGACTAATGGGATCCGACTGCAGATCTGCTTCAAACCGTTTTAACTTCAGCACGCCCACTATTTCCTAATGGGTTTTCCTCAACAAAATAAAGCATGTCATAAGATGAAGTCCATCCAACGGAACGCAAATGGTTCGTTGGCAAGACACTTTTTCAGTAGATTACATAAATGTAATTAAGAAACTCTACTCAACTCTCTTCTGGAAGTTCAAGCTTGTAAGCAAACTTCTCAAACCCTTTTCTATCACCTTAAAAGTCCAACATCCTAGGGTTTCAACATCCTCTGTTTGCCAAAACGTACAACCCCTTTTCCCAAGGAAAACTTTAAGCATAAAATTTATCCTCGACTTGGAATTCATTGGTTTACGCTTCAGGTCAGCATAACTCTTCTCTTCTGTCGATCAAAGAGCAGCTTCATTCTCTGCATGATCTGGATATTTTCTCAGTGTCATCTTGAATTAGTTATCTGGACCGAGTTATTTGAGCTTCTCCAACTTCAATCCAACAAACAGGTGAACGACACTTTCGACTTAAGATGCTTCTAAAGGCGGCCTTGATGCGGGCATGATACTATTGTTAAATGAACTCGACAAATGGCGAAATGGTTAAACCAACCCATTCCAAAAGTCGTTGCACAAGCACCGCAGCAATCCTCAAGAGTTTGAATGGTCCTCTCGCTTTGCCCCTCTGTTTGTGGATGGTACGCAGTACTCATATCCAAATTTGTACCCAAAGCGTTCTGAAGTGACCTCCAGAAATTGGATGCGAATCTCGGTGATACGATACAAATGATTGAGACGGTAATCCCATCCTCGTGACCACCTCCTTTAGGTACAATCTTGCAAGTTTATCCAAAGGATCGGTCTCGCCTCATTGGTGTGAAGATCGCAGACTTAGTGAGTCGGTCAATGATCACCCAAATTATGTCATAGCCTTGAGACGTCTTAGGAAGCTTTGTGACAAAATCCATGGTATGTTGGTCTACATCCATTTCGGGTATATTGGGTTGTAACAACAATGCCTGAAGCCTTTGTGTTCGCCTTGAACTTAGCACATGCCCAAACACTTGTTAACATAAGTGGGGCTATGTTCGGCCTTCATGTTGGGCCACCAATATAGTTTCTTCATGTCTTGGTACATTTTGTCGGAACCCGGATGAATAGAGTATTTTGATTTGTGGGATTCGTGCATGATCACAGTCCGCAAATCGCCATAACAAGGTAACCAACTTCTGCCATTTAGGCACAGGGTTCCATCCGCAACTTTGTTACAACTTTGTATTTCTAATCGCTTTGGAAATTTAGCGTTCAATCAACAATTCCCCCAACGTCTTCACGTCTTAATGTCTCCCAATGTGGTTTTCAGCAGCTTCAGTCTTGAGCATTTAAGATCTGTTTGGGAAGGTCCAAGCTAATAGTCATGACTAAGACTCGAACTCTTAACGGTGGTTCTCGTTCTTTCCTGCTCAAAGCATCAGCAATGACATTTGCTTTCCCTAGTAATCAACGAATATCGTCAATCGTAAATCACTTCAGCATCTCTAACCATCTCGCGTTGGCCCTCCTGTTTCAACTACTTTTCTTGATCTAAAATGTGTTGCAAACTCTTGTGATCGGTGAACACCGTACACTTAGTTCCATATACATAACGTCTCCAGATCTTGAGAGCGAACACCACTGCTTCCAAGACTTGAGAGCGAACACCACTGCACCAAGTTCTAAATCATGAGTTGTATAGTTCTTCTCATGAATCTTCAACTGGCGGGATGCATAAGAAATCACTTTTTCTCTCTGCATCAATACAGCGCCCAAACCCTTCTTCGAAGCATCGCAGTATGCGATGAAATCTTCGCTTCCTTCAGGTAATGCAAGGATTGGTGCACTGCATAACTTCTGCTTTAACAGTTGAAAAGCTGCTTCTTGCTTATCGCCCCAAACAAACTTGACCTTCTTTTGAGTAAGCTTAGTCATTGGTTTGGCGATCTTTGAAAACCCTTCAATGAATCTTCGATAGTATCCAGCAAGACCTAAAAATTGACGAATCTCCGTTGGTGACTTAGGAGATGTCCAATCTTTAATGGATTCAATCTTGGCTGGATCCACATGAATTCCTTCACTATCGATCACATGACCTAAGAACTGTACCTTAGGAATCCAAAATTCACATTTGGAAAACTTGGCATACAATTCTTCCTTCTTAAGCAATTCCAAGATCTGCTTAAGGTGTTCTTCGTGTTCTTTCTTATTCTTCGAATATATCAGAATGTCGTCAATAAAGACAATCACAAATTTATCCAGGTATGGTTTGCAAACCCGATTCATAAGGTCCATGAATACGGCAGGTGCGTTTGTCAAACCAAACGGCATAACTTGAAATTCGTAATGGCCGTAACGAGTTCTGAAGGCAGTCTTCGGAATGTCTTCTTCTCGAACCCTCAATTGGTGATAACCTGACCTTAGGTCGATTTTCGAGTAGACACTCGACCCTTGAAGCTGATCAAATAAATCATCAATTCTTGGGAGCGGATAACGGTTCTTCACCGTTAGTTTATTCAATTCCCGGTAATCAATGCACATCCGGAATGATCCGTCTTTCTTCTTGACAAACAAGACCGGAGCTCCCCAAGGTGAGGAACTGGGTCTTATAAAGCCTTTATCGGACAGTTCTTTCAGTTGCTCAGATAACTCTTTCATCTCGGAAGGCGCCAATCGATAAGGTGCCCGTGCTACAGGTGCAGCACCAGGTACCAAATCAATTTGAAACTCCACTTGTCGAGTCGGAGGAAGACCCGGCAAGTCCTCAGGAAATACTTCGGGAAAGTCTTGAACTATTGGTACGTCCTCAAGTCGCTTCTTCTCCGACTTGTCTTCAACCTCTTTTGCAGTGATATGTGCCAAAAAGATAGGAAATCCTTTTTCCATGTACTTCTGCGCTTTAGTGCACGAAATGATGTTTAATCGTGTCACATTTCCCTGAGTACTTCCATCACCTTGTATGATTAAGGTTTTATTTCTCCAGGGGATGCGAACAATCTTTTCGGCACATACAATGACCGCTTGGTACTTCGCCAACCAATCCATACCGATTATAGCATCAAAACTACCAAGTTCTACAGGCATTAAGTTTATGTGGAATTGGTGGTTTAGGAAGTTTAATGTGCAACCCTTAAGTATAGTGTTTAACCCAATTATTCTCCCGTCAGCTAGTTCGACATCATAATAATGATCTAGGGTAGATGGCGTGATGTCAATTTGGGAGCTAAATGTAGTAGACACAAAACTTCGATCGGCACCCGTATCAAATAAGATATAAGCATAGCGGTTGTTTAGAAGGAACGTACCCGCAACGACGTTGTCTGGGTTTGCCTCCGCATTTCCAACCACATACACCTTCGCTGGAGCCCTGTCATTTCCAGCTTGATTACCACGGTCATTGTTTCTCAGTCTTGGGCAGTTTCTTTTAAAGTGGCCTTGAGCTCCGCACTCAAAGCAACCATTGCCCTGCTGATTATTGTTGTTGTTGTTACGGTTGTTGTTGTTGTTACGGTTGTTGTTGTTGTTAGCAGGCCGTATCCTACAGTCCCTGGCCAGATGGCCAAACCTATTGCAGTTATTACACCTAGGTGGACAAGGACCTGCTTCATGATGGCAATTACACTTGGAACATAGAGGCTTAGACCCGGCATATGATTTCCTGTCACTATTGCCTGCAAAAATGGCAAAAATATGCTTGTATTTGTGTTTTGTGTGTGCAGGTATGGATAAGTCAAAAATATCAAGAAACATTCAATAACAAGCTAAGCCCGGGACACGAAGATATCAGAGAGTACAAAGCCGAAGCCCCAAAAGCCCAAAACCTTAGCCAATGTCCTTTCATATCAAACATCAAGGACCATTCTTGCATTTCTCAAAAGTTATTTATAACTTGAAAGAGAGAAAAGAAAGACAAGGACCAAATGTGTAAACTTCCCAAAGATCAACAGTTTTAACTGTCAAAGAAGGGGCGGGAAACACATTTACTATTCATCGTCTCCCCCGTTTTCACCCCTATGGTAAAACAAGGGGCAAATCAAAATTAGAGGGTGCGTTGGTCAATTCAAGGAAGCTCAAGCACAAATACAAGGACAAATTAGTCTAATCAAGAGGATTCATTAACCTTCTCTCAAGAAGAGCCACGTCAACAAAGAAAGAAGCACAAGTTTATGTGGGTTTTTGTGCTAAAACACTCACAAAACTAGCACAAACGTCACATCAAAGAATGCCACGCTGGCAATCCTCAGGTGTGCACATCTTGATCTAACGGCTCAAAATTTAGCCCCAATGATTGATGGATTGGATGGCAGAGATTGATGGGAGCTCAGAGGGCCTAGAAGCTTCAGCTTGGCACTATAAATAGGCCTCACCTCTCACACACAAATCATCTAGTTTTTACGTTTTTTTATCTAGCTTTTAGTCAATTTTTAGTCTATCTTTAATTTGTATCTTTCTTAAATGTAATTTCCTTTTTCAAGTAATGTAATCAGCCTCTTTAGTTAATGAAATTCAGCTTTTAGTGTTTTAAATCTCATTTTCTAAGCTCTCATCTCTTATATAGCTAAATAGTTTCATTAAGCTCAATTAAGCTCTTTCATCTATAAGCTGAATAGACCTGTTTGAATTCAAGTTTTAATAACCTTACTAAACCTGTAAAGCATTTAATCTCAATGGATCTATTTGGATCTAAGCTTTTGGAGGGGAACTTACCTTAGAAAGAGATATACCAAGGAACATTTACCTCTAGCTTATTACAATCAGTGACTTGTAGCTGCCTTAATTGGTACCTTTTGTTTAGCTAAAGGTTTAAGTAAGTTTCTCTTTTCATTATTCAGTTTAAATTGCTTAGTTATAGCTTAAATGTTTATATTGCTTATTTGCTTATTCTCTTTGCTTGTTAGAGTTTAAATATCTCTTTTAGTACTATTTAGTTATATGCCTTCATCTGTTTTTAGCTTATTAGTTATAGATCTTTAGTTACTAATTTCTGTCATAAAACTCATAAAAGCCAAAAATAGTCCTAATAGTTTAAATCTTAAGATCTTACTTATTCAGTTGTTTAATCATGATTATTAAGTTTGTTTTAAGCTAGTTTTTATCTGGTATTAGTTTTTGTGCATCAAATTTCTCTTAAAAAGCTTTTCTAAATCCTGTCAAAATGGTAAAGGGGTGTTTGGTTTAGTGCAGTCTCAAAATACACTAGCAGTACTAACCTAAGTTAGTACTGCTAACTCTTTACACTACCAGTACTAACTAAAAAGTTAGTACTGCCTTCACAAGTTAGTACTGTTAGCTTTAATTTCAGTAGGATTAAGTTTAGTCTTAGCTTATTAAGAATTTAGTTTTAGTCTTCATTTTATAGCTTATTTCATTGCTTAATTTGTTTTCAGAAATCAATTTGCTCTAGCAGTACTTTCTCTTGAAAGTACTGCTGAACTTTACACTAGCAGTACTAACCTCAGTTAGTACTGCTGAGTTCTCAACTTGATTTAAAAAACAGTAAATTTAAGATTAGTTTTACAAAATTTATAAGGATTTAAGTTTTCCATATACCAATACATTTTAAGTCTGAATTGCAACTTCTAGCTATTTTCCTTAGAGTTCAATTTAGCTGTCAAAAGTCATAAAAACTTGAAAATTCCAAAAACAGTACTTAGAATCTTTAGGATTTAAATTTGTTAAAATAGCTTATAAGTCTAGATTTTATAGCTTAATTAGATGGATAATAAGTAGTTTAAGTTGTCTTTTAAGTTTCAAAGTCTAGTTCCACTTATTCAATTCTCTATGCTTAATTTGAAGTTGTGTTTCTTTGCTATTTCCGAGTTTGCTTTTTCATATTCCAATTCAGTAGCTCAAAAAGTAGTTAAGCTTTAAGTTCTTAGCATATTTAGATAAGCAATCAATAACTTCAGATCACTTTTCCCTTTTAGATTTTAAGCTTATATGAGTAATTTTATGTCTGTGTAAGTGAAAATTACGCTCAAAACCTCACTTCTGTAATCAGCTAAGATAAGCTCTTCTGATCTATTTGTGAGTTTCAGACCAAGTGCCTTTATTAATCTGTTTCGCCTTAGCTTCCTCTACAATTTGCTTCTTGGATTTTTCATTTATGCACTTTTCAAATTTCACCTTAATTCAGGTCTTAGTTTGCTTGTCCGGGATAGATTCTAGGTAGAAATGTAACTTTTCGATTTAGTTTAATTTTTAAAATTAGTTTATAATGAAGCGTTAATTACAAAAAGTAAAAAAATTAGGGCTTTAATTTACTAGAAACCAATCATATAACCTTGCTTATTCAAACGGATCCAGACTTAAACCGTGGTTTCAATTTCACTATCATGGGGAAAACGACCCGGTGATCATACTTGCCCGGTTAATTATACGTATTCTATAATATAAACCTTTAGTGAGTGGAAGTTGTCCAAGGATCCTTGGTGATTCCTTAAATTTCTCTATAAGTATAGTAATTTATATGTAGTGTACAAACTGCATCAAGCACCAACCGTTGATTCAAGCTTTGGTTATGACTATTAGCTTGGATCCTTCCTAAACAGAATCTTAAATGCCCTCAGACTGAAGCGCGCAAACTAGAGAACATCAAGAACGAAGGATGTTGGGGAATGTTGAATGAAAACGCTAAATTTCCAGGAGCAATAGAAGAACAAAAAGTTGGAACCACGTAGATGGGAAACCTGCCTCAATGGTAGTAGCTGGTTTCCTGGTATGGCGATTTGCAGACTGTGATCATGCACGAGTCCACAAATCAAATACTCTATTTCATCCGGTTCCGACAAAAAGTACCAAGACAGGAAGATGCCTATTGGTGGCCAACATAAAAAGCAACAATGCCCACCTTATTTAGCGAAGTGTTTGACCTGTGCTAAGGTCAAGGCCGAACATCAAAGGCCATCAGGAATGTTGGTACAGCCTAAAATACCCGATGGAAGTGGACAACATCACATGGATTTTTGTCACGAAGCTTTCCAAGACTCTCAAGGCTATGATACAATTTTTGGTGATCGTTGACGACTTCTAAAAAAGGTGCGATCTTCACCCCAATGAAGAAGATCGAATCCTTTGGATAAACTCACGATTGTACTGTAAAGGAAGATGGTTCACGAGGCATGGATACCCTCCTCAATCATTTGCGATCGCGACCCGAGATTCGTCATCCAATTTCCTGAGGTCCACTTTAGGAACGCTTGGGTACAATTTGGATATGAGTACGCTTACCATCCACAACAACGACACAGCGAAAGGCTCATTCAAACTCTCGAGGATATGGTTGCGTGCTTGTGTGCAATCGACTTGGAAATGGTTGGGTAACATTTGCCATTAGTCGGGTTTCATAACAACAATAGCTATCACGCTAGCGTCAAGGCCGCACTTTTGAAGCACGTTGATGGTCAAGGTGTCATTCACCTTGTTTGTTGGACTGAAGTTGGAGAAGCTCAATACTCGGTCCATAACTGATCCAAGAGACCCACTGCAAAATCAGCCAGAACAAACAAAGAGCAAGCTGTCGTGATCGACAGAAGAGTTACGCTGACTTGAAGTGTAAACCAATGGAATTCCAAGTCGGAGACAAAGTTATGCTTAAGGTCTCGCCTTGGAAAGGGGTCGTACGTTTTGGCAAACGGGGGAAGTTGAACCCTGGGTATGTTGGACCTTTCAAGGTGATAGAAAGGGTTGAGAAGTTGCTTACAACTAAACTTCCAGAAGAATGTGAGCAGAGTCCATAAATCTTTCATGTATCGAATCTGAAAAAGTGTACATGCGACCGAGCCATTAGCCGTTCCGTTGGATGGACTTAATTTGGACGACCAACTCTACTTTGTTGAGGAACCGGTAGAAATAGTGGGCCGTGAAGTTAAACGGTTGAAGCGAAGTCGGATCCCATTGGTCAAAGTTCAATGGAACTCCAAGAGAGGTCCCGAGTTCACGTGGGAGCGTGAAGACCAATTCATGAAGAAATATCCACACCTCTTCACCAAGACCTCACCATCGTCAAGTGCTGCATCGTGAGCCTAGAAGGCCAAGGCTCGTTAACGGGGAAGACTATAACACCCTAGTGTTTTCAAATCTTATGACGACGTCCAATAAATGTACAAGTTTAATGTAGTAATGACGTGTTTGCTTTAAATTGTCAACGTTAAGTTAAATCGCGTACCCAAAATATGTTCAATGTAAACGGGCATCAAACAATTAAATGTTTACATTAAGCAAGGGTTATATAATTATTTTGAGGATAATTATTAACTTTGTTCATTTTATTTTTATCGGATACGTAAAGTGTATACATTTCGCGATAAATTGCGTTTAGGCACTCCCGGAACCACAAAAACTTTTCTACGCTTCAACAAATACCCACTTTTATACCCAATACATAAAAGTTACTCAAATATATCATATATATCCTATCTATGCCGAATTTATGGTCAATGGTACAAAGAAATACTAGAAACTCTTCCATTTGGTCAAAACAACAACATACTTCTTTAATGTACCCCATACTTCATCATTTCCTAGCCATACCTTGCTTACTTTGACTCATAAGCCCATACCCAAGACCAAAGACCATCCCTTTCACCATACCTTGTCCCATGCTAGAATTACTCTTTATATACATGTATAACATAGAGATATAGCTCATATACATAAACACTTAACTAGAAAATCAAGCAAACCCTCCCTTTTGCTCTCTATTACTCACGGCACCAAGCACACACCCACACAAACCCATATCAATTTTTATACAACCCATACACTCCTATACACATCCATTCTAAGGTATTCTAAGGTGATCCCAAGCATTGGCTAAGCTTTTCCAATTACTTACTAAGAAAAGGAAGATTAGGGTTTTGTAAAATCAAGGTTATTATTTGGCAGCTTTGTTTCTGTGGCTAACAAGGGTTTAGTACTAGCTTATCATCATCATCATACCTCATAAGGTTTACTTGAACTCTTTATGTTCTTATAATCTTCATTTTTTTTAAGCATATGTTATTTCTATTGCCAAGCCCCCCACCCTGTTGACTCAAAAGAATAAGACATATGTGTGGGGCGATGAACAAGATGAATATTTCCGCATTCTAAAGGAGAAGCTATGCAATGCTCCAGTGTTAGCACTCCCTGATGGACCCTGTAGGTTCCATGATCATTCATACAAACCTTAACAAGGATGTGAAGAATCAAGATGCAGAAAAAATAAAACTTTATTGATGATTGAAAGAGAAAACAAAACCTTTTGGTGGCTAGAAAAACCCTCACAATAATGACTAGCTAATTTTCTCTCTAAAAAATGTCTAACCTAAATTTTGACTAAACTAGGACTATTTATACTAATAAATAGATTAGCCTAGGAGGCTTTTGAGCTTTGATGGGCTTTTTCATTAAAGGCCCGTTTACATAATATTACACGCTTAAACGAGCTAGACTTTTGTCTTGTATCTTCGAGTGACCGAAGCTTCTTTGATTGGGTCCATTTATGTGATCCTAACATTATAGATTAAGTATTAACGTTCACTCTTAGTGATCGACACCCTACTTACCAACGAACCTATAATCGATCGGGTACACTGCCCGTTAGTGTTAGTTAATAGGTAAAGTCAAAAAAATATAAATATTAAAACCTGATAATATAATTACCTATACTAAACTACACATCGACTGTATAGATTAAATATCATAATATTTGCACTAACAATCTCCCCCTTTTTGATGAGGACAAAACATGTAAACTGTAACTCATAGTAAAATGTAAAAGTTACTCGTTTACACTCCTTCTCCTCCTTTTTTCAAAACAAAAAGGTGGGCACCTTGAGCGTTCTTTAAGAGTATATGAGTGCTACTACAACCCGAGCGTTCTACTACACCCCTGTATCTTCATGTCTACGTCCCCTTCCGTTATAAATAGTCGATCTTGCATCATCTCTAGTGAAATCTTTCTTCTATCAACCCCGTTTAATCATCCCAAGCTGTCTACTTTGAGACACTCGAGCTCCCCCTAGCTCATTGCACTCCTGTGATGCTTGCATCCCCTTGTATATTGACTCTAGCAGATCCATGGATCAAGTTTGTTACAAACTCTTAATCTACATCAAGGGTTAGTTTCGTGTAACAGAATATATAGGAGAAATATTATAGGGGTGGAATACACATATTAAGAAATGTGTAGATGTGTTTACATTTGCAAATGTAATGACTTTGACATTTGAAAATGCTCCCCCTCGGTGTATGCTCCCCCTTGTTTGGGGAACCAAGGAATCGAGTTACAGAAGTATGCTATAAAACAAAGTTAGTAGACATGTGCACATATATATAATGGGGATGATAGCTATATATATATAGCAAGACACTAGTGAGGAACAAGACATGCACGTCTTAGGTATACGTATTCTTAAGTATGACACTTACAAAGAAAATTTGAAACATAGACACATGCAATCATTGTTTTAATAACAACAACCTAAATCCAAAATAAAATGAATCATGATGTATGCTTAAGACATGAAAATGTTTAGAAACCAATGATAAGATTCAACCGACACATGCTTAAGAACCAAGACACATGCTTAAGGACTAAGACTCGACCAACACCCTTTCTATAACACCCCGTGTTTTAGGGTCATTGACGTCGTCAATAAATTCACAATGTATCTTTTGTATTGTACGCGTTTGTTTTAAATCGTAAACGTTAAGCTAAATCGCGTAGGCTAAAAATTAGCGTTCAATGTAAACGGGCATCAAACAATTAAATGTTTACATCAAGCAAGGGTTAAGTAATTATTTTGAAGATAATTATTAACATTGTTCAATTTATTTTTATTGGTTGCGTAAATTTATTACGTTTCGTGATAGAGTACGTTTAGGCATACCCGGAACCACGTTAATTAATCTACGCTTCAACAAACGCTTATTTTTAGTTTCAATGACCAAAGTTTATAAAACTTTACCACACTTATATAAATGGGATGCCCCATATATAAAGAAATAAACAAGACTTATACAATTTGCAAAGTATACATTCCAAATAAAAGCTATAACTTATAAAAGGTGCAAGTATACTTTCATTTTCTTTACTTATCAAGATGAATAAGCTAGTCATTTCCATCCTTGAATTCATGGGATAATCTACACAAAAGGGGACATAAGGACACAAGTATTAATAACTAGAACATGTGCAAGTATGGAGTTGCAAGACTTATAAGCATGGCTAGTGGTTTTGACCACTAGTTACACCTTATTGCACATGCCGGCCATCCCTTGGTTATTATGGTCTTTGATTTATACACTAGTCTATCTCTTATATCATATATACTTGCAAGTAGTAAGAAATATAACACATACACTTCAACACTTTACCAAAAATCAAAACCATTCTCCCTTTTCTTCCTTCAAAACCCACGGCATCAAACACCCCTTTTATATAATCCATAGTTTGATTTTACAAGACCATACACACATTCATACATCATTCCTATGATAACCTAAGGTGTTTGCAAGGGTTGGTTAAAGGTTTACAAGTATTGAAGCAAGTTTTGCAAGATTAGGGTTTTCAAGTGTGCAAGCTTGGGTTTAAAGTCTAAACAAGGGTTTAGCACGTATTTCTCATCATCATCATTCATCATAAGGTTATCTAAAAGCCTTTATCTTTTCATTTCATGAGTTTTTATGCATATGTTAGTTCTTTATAGCAAGAATCACCATTTAGGACTTTTGAACATGTAAAAGGAGTTTTTACTTGTGATGATCATTTTGTACACTTTTTCTTATGTTATGTGATAGGTAATATCATGATATAATGGAAATATAAGTATGTTAACATGTTGGTTTAAGTGGAAAATGTTTAGGTATAAACTTTTACATAAAAGTTACTTAAGGAAATTTATGATTTTATGTAAAGTTATGAACTTGTTATCTTGGACAAATAGACAAATCATGGACCTAAGGACATTACTATATGTATAACATAGTATATTATGAGTTATTAAGAACTTGTGGAAATTTACTTAGTTGAAAAGTATATAAAACAAGTTAAACAAATAAGTATATATATGTATCATAAGGGGGCTGTTTGGATTCGAAATCCAAACAGTGGGTTTGACATTTTATAAAAATAATACGTCTCATGACGATTCCAAAAAGGTAAGAAACTCGAAAAACGGATTAATAACGAAGAAGTTACGATAAAAACACGATTTACGTTAATACCGGTTTATAAAATAAACTTTATAAAAGCAAGTTATAAAATACTTCTAAAACAGAAAGTTTAGTATTTTTCACATATTGTACATATTTTTAGGATTCCAAAATGATAAGAATCGTAATTTTTCAATTAATAACGAATGAGTTATGAATTTCGCGAGTTTACGACAATTAATACTTTTATAAAACAATTTTTATAAAAGTTACTATTCATGACAGAAACTTTTATTTTTGTAAACCTCATAAATATATAGAACTTTCAATTACGAGAACGTG
This sequence comes from Tanacetum coccineum, assembly GCA_026074375.1. Classification (NCBI taxonomy): domain Eukaryota; kingdom Viridiplantae; phylum Streptophyta; class Magnoliopsida; order Asterales; family Asteraceae; genus Tanacetum; species Tanacetum coccineum. Next base: position 16,094 of record BQNB010031106.1, read on the forward strand.
CTCGAAAGAATCGCTAAAAACGGAGCTATAACGAAGAAAATACGACGTATACGAGTTTTACGATAACAAAAACTATATAAATATATTTAGGGTCTGGTGTGAACAGTAAAAGTTACTGTTCACCAGGAGGTCCAAATTATGAAAATGTCAAATTATGATAACTCGTCCTAATACGAAAGCGTGGGCATAAGAAACGTCAAAATCGGGCTTAAAACGCGAAAGTTATGCCAGTTTTACTAAAACTGTAATTATAAACGTTTTCACTCTATAACAACGATTTCTAAATTACAAATAGACGGTGATGAAGCTATATAGAATTATATGTGGTTATCAAAGTACTATATTACTAGGGAGTTTCATAATGAGGCCTCTTCGGGGTGGCGTATCGACGAGTTGTTGGATTTACGATTTAAAGTGTCCTAGCTCCTCATATGTCACTACATGACCTCTTAAATTATGATAGCCCGAACGATAGTATGGCTGATCCTTAGCAATAATCTCATCATCAGTATGCTCTGGGCCTGGAACATAGTCTGGCGAAGGTGGTGCCTGCTTTGGCTCCTCAGGGCCATGCACGTAATTTGGAGAGGGTGGGGCCTGAAGAGCGGCCTCCTCGTATGGGTCCTCTGGCATCTCAGGCAGCTCAAGATACTCGTGATCATCGGCTCTCTGTGATCCTATGTCTAATAAATCCTTAAATGGGCTGGAAACTTCCGTGTATGTAATCCCTGATTCATCCGAATCTGACATGACTGAATTTGAAAATTCAAGATAGCTTATATTAGTATTTAATATAAGACTCTTATAGTAATATACATTTATATCATAACATGTATATCAAATATGAATGCATCTAGTCCAACCAACTAATGCAACAAGTAGTGTATGCATGAATGTATGCACATATGTATGTCCCGTGTAAAACCCCTTTGTATGAATTCGATGTTTGAAAACGGTTATAGTCCAGCAAAAACATTTGACCTGGTTCTCTATAACCTTGGCTCTTGATACCAATCTGTAACACCCCCAAATTGGGTCGCAGCGGAATAAGGGTCCGGGGCGTGTTACTTCATAGATCAATAACACAAGATGTATATAGAACGACCAAAAAGTCGTTTAAAACTGATACATTGGATTTAACAAAGTATTTGTTACATAAGCCGAAGCTTCACTTGTCCACTTGTTCAAAATACAAAGATTTCTAGCCCATAACAGTTATACAAAATGTAATGCGACAAAATCTTTAATGCATGATATCCAAATCAAAACCACCAATGTATCCCTTGCACCTCGTGCTTACTGATCCCCTGAAAAACATTGCTTTAAAACGTCAACAATAATGTTGGTGAATTCATAGGTTTGATAAATCATATATTGTAGGACCACAAGATTTCCCAAGTGTATGATAATGCAACAGATGCAGACATCATATAAATGTAATTACGTTGCCCTAAGCTCATGACACTGAAGCTCGACATAAATGAATACCATATAAATGGCCTACATTGCCCGTGATGATGTTCTAACCCGCAACATCCTATGTTCGACATGGTATACGTTCGTTTGCCCAGTGATAGCTAATCACCCGAACGGGGATGTCAATCCCAATAGATCTATTCATAACATTCGCGCTCACAGTCCAGTAATTGACAGTTCATGATAATGGGCTCAGATTGGGTTATCGCTACTTAGGCAACACGTAATCATAATATGAAACTTAACCACTTGTGTCCAATTGTAAAGCATTGCATGTTTTTCACCCCAAAAACTTTATAAAACAAAAACATGTAAAACGTGGGGCTATGAACTCACCTTGAGTGAGCAAATGCCAAGTGTATCACAAATAATGCGTCACGCAAATCGTCGAATGCAACCTATTTAATTTAAGGTCGTATAAGTACTAATCACATTGAGTAATCTCTACCATGCATAAGTCTATTTAGCTAATCACCATCTAATTGTTTGAGTGAAAACATATTTATAATTGTAAAACATTTATAAATATCTGAATAATGTAATTATAGTTATTCCTGGTAGTGTTGTAGTTACTCCTGGTAGTGTTGTAGTTACTCCTGGTAGTGTTGTTACTACTGGTAGTGTTGTAGTTACTACTGGTAGTGTTATTACTACTGGTAGTGTTGTAGTTACTACTGGTAGTGTTATTACTACTGGTAGTGTTGTAGTTACTACTGGTAGTGTTATTACTACTGGTAGTGTTGTAGTTACTACTGGTAGTGTTATTACTACTGGTAGTATATTTTCTAAGTCTGATCCGACTATAATGACCCACTAAATCACATTTTCATGACTCGGGTTCTAAAGAGAATTTAAGCGAAACGATATTTTGAACAACTTTCCAGTTCTGTCCGAGACCCGAAACTCGACGAAATGTGCGAAAAAGCACTCGCATCAGATCTGATGCAGTGTATTAATTATCAAAAAGGACACATTTTGCCCCCGCCTTACGACCCGTTATCACTTGCTTTTAGACTTAAAGAACCTCGCGGGGAAGTAAAACGACCTTCCGAACGACTTTCATGTTTCGGCAAGGCCGAAACGAACTCGAAAGTGGCCGCAAATACCGCATCTTAAAATCCGGACAGAAAACCACACTAACTTACAATTGCTGGATTTTTTATACTCAATTATATACCTCGATTTTGCTCTAACTTTTTCGTTATTAAATCCGTTTGACAAGTTTCTTACCTTTTCGGAGGAATCCATCGTGAATCTATGATACCTTTATAAAATATAAATAATGTGTTAGATATACGAATTTTAGGACTGAATTCTTGAGTGACCTTGTTTGACCTTTTCCCAATTTTTACCTTGCTTTTATACAATACTAATTTTTTTGTTAATTCATTTTTACTCCAACTTAATAAAAAATTTTTATATTTATTGGTACAATACTTTCTCATCCATTTTAACATGTATTAGCAATATCCCAACATATATGTGTGTGCAAAATGATCATTAAAGTAAAAACTCCTTTATATGTTAAAAAATCCTATCCTACGGTGATTCAAGATACATAGTACTAACATATGCATAAATGAATATTGCAAAGAACATAAGGGTTCTAGATGACCTTATGGTGTTTGATGATGATGATCAATGTCATCTAAACCTTATTTAAGATAAAAAATCCCCAAAGCTTGCACCAAAGAAAACCCTAGTTTTCTTAAATAAACCTTAGCTTCCTTTCACTTGATTTATACTTGAAAATGCTTAGCCAATGCTTGGAAATACCTTAGAATATCTTAGGATGGATGTGTATAAGTGTGTATGGGTTGTAGAAAATTTTGTATGGATTGTGTGTTGTTGTTGGTTTGGCCGTGGGTTTGTATGTGTGACAAAGGGAGTATTGTTTGATTTTTCACTAAGGAAATGAGAAGTGTGTGATATACATCTAGTTACTTGCATTATAAAGCCTTATGACTAGTCAAGGGAACACATTGAGGGTCTTAAGGATGGTCATGGTCATAGTCTTTGGTCAAAGTTTGAAGAAATTGATTATATGTTCCCTAATAGTTGAGGTTATCTCATGAAAACTAGGAAATGTGTTCCTTTATGAGATTTTCTTGTATCCTTTGGTCCATATCCGGCCAAAGAGAGATATAAGTGATGTATTTTTGTAATTTTTATGTATTGGGTACAAATGTGGGTATTTGTTGAAGCGTAGAAAAGTTTTGGCGGTTCCGGGTATGCCTAAACGTATTTTATTGCGAAACGTATTTAATTTACGTAACCAATAAAAATAAAATGAACAAAGTTAATAATTATTCTCAAAATAATTACTTAACCCTTGCTTGATGTAAACATTTAATTGTTTGATGCCCGTTTACATTGAACGCTAATTTTTAACTTACGCGATTTAAACTTAATTTATGAAATCACAAGCAAACGCGTACAACGCTAAAAATAAATAGTAGATTTATCGACGTCGTCAATGACTTGAAAACACAAGGTGTTATACCAACAAATAATCGATCCTTCAAATAATAATATCGGTTAAGCTTAGACGAACCGATTATCTCACAAACCTCACATTTTTTTCTCTCTCAATCATTTTTTGTATTTTTCCTATTTTTTTGATTTTTTTTAACATAAACTAACAAACTGAACAATGGTGTATTTTTCACCACTTTACGAACATGATAATTTGAATAATTATATTTCGTCCATACTAGAGTCAAAGTAGTAACTAACGAGCACTAAGATAAACTACTTTCACTTTCCTGATTGCATTGCGCAATTTCCCGACCTAACCTTAGATAGAAAATATGCATTGCAAATACAGGAAATACAATATTTACACAAAAGCAACTAGCAACCGATTAAGGTTTTAATCTAATAGGGTAGGCTAAGGTGTAAGGGTGTAATGAAACATAATTTGGTGTAAGAAAAGAAAAGAATGGCTCATCAGGTTTTTCTAGGGATATCTTACTCTAAAAATGAGAGTAAACAAAGGGTTTATACGGGGGTTAACTAACAAATGTAGTTAGTTAATATCACAATATGTATAGGCTTTTTTGTGTAATCCTAAAAATTTACGAGTTTAGAAATGTCACTCCATCTGTTAAAAATAGTGCTTATTATTGCGGTCTCGAGTAGATATACCAAGCCAAGTTCTAAAGTTTACTACAATCACCGACACACTCATATTTTTGTGGAATTTGAGATAAAAATTAGGAAATGGATAAGGCTAAATGCTCACAATATCTAAACAAGGGTTATGTGTGCGGGTCATGTAACTTATAATTTCATAAAAAATATGATATTTTTTTTAAATTTGATATAAATTAGGCATATTATTTGTAAAAAGGAGTTGATATGCACACCACACAAAGTGATGTGCACACCACAAAAATGCATATGTGGTGTTGTACCATATGCATCATACATGTGATATTTGGTGTGTGATGAACATCACTTTGTGTGGTGTGCATATCACCTCCTTTTGTAAAAATACGGACAAGTAAGTATTCTAATTCTCCTCCCACTACTTGAAATATACAACGCCCTCGTTGTATAAATAAAACATTAAAAATAGGAAATAAAGAATTAGAACAGAAAAACTCCCCTAAGATTTGCTCGGTATGATCCTCCATGTTGCGTATATGAGCGAGATTGTGTGTTGTAAATGCGTTTGAATGCCAGCATGACTACAACACACACAAAATTCTAGAAAATAAGCATTCCACCAAATTTATTTATTTTCCTAGAAGGTTCCTGTAAAATCATAAGAAAACAAGTGCAAATTCTATCTCTGGTATTCGTTGGTTAGAAAAAAAACCTAAAAAATGAAAACTAAATCTATACAGGAAGTCAATACGCTGTATCCATGTTTCGGGATACGCCGTATTGAGACCTGTATTAAAAATCTTAAATACGGGTCAGTCACCTAATACCATGTTTTTATTTATTGAATACATCGTATCGATAAGTCTGACGATAAAGTTTTTAAGTGAAAAAAATAAAAAGGATAACGTCTATGTGGGGGTCAATACGCCGTATCCATTGAGTTGGATACGCCGTATCGACTACATGGGAAGACAGACTCGATAACAAAATTGAAAATTACATTCCGAGTTGTCTCCCAGCAAGCACTTTTATTTACAGAAAAGTCTTTAAGTTAGACTTGTTTCCAGCTTCACTTCATCCTTATAAAATAGCTTAGGGTCGAACGGGATGCCAAATCGCATAAATAAATTTTTAATAAGATTTTTTAGCATCCTGTTGCTAAGATAATTCCATCTCATGATATTAATACCTAATTTTTTGATAAAAGTTTTAGTTTTGAAAAATTTACTTATTATATCATGACTTGTTTTCAAAAGTTGATTTGACCCTTGTGCATAGGTACCAATATCGATACTTATTACATTAGGTAATGGTTCGATAGATATATCCCCCAAAGACTGTTTGATATCGATATTGTCCAATCAATCATTGATCCTTATCCCACTTTTGAATCTTTATTTGACATCAATTTGTTAAAAGGATGTCATTATAGGATAACATTTTGTATTTCTCATCATCATATTCAGACAACAATGTTTCATTTTTCAAATTAACTTCATCGACATGCTGAGGACTTATCGTAGGTTCAGATAAGAAATCTGATTTAGATGCTAATGCATCATTGTAGACTATAGCTGGGAATTCCTCTTCAACAAATCTGAGGTAGTGAATGTCTTTATCATACCAGATCTTACCATATGTAGTAGTTTCCCAGTTATACACCTGTTAGAAATCAAGAAAAGACTCGGTCACTTCCAAAAATGTAATTGTATAGCTCGTAGCGTAATATTTGAAAACTTACCAAGCTAACCAAGTCAACATAAGCCATCCTTATGTGACCGGTCATGCAAGTGGTATAAATACCCCTCTCCATGCCTTGGAGAGGGTTGGTTGTTTATTTGGTTATTCACATAATACATTTTCCTTTCCTTTCTCTCTCTAAGTGCTACAACCCACTTTCTCACTCTCAACTTTCTATCTTATCTATTGTTAAGTGATTTGATACATCTACAATTGGTATCAGTCACCATGGGGTGATATCGTGAGCTTATGTGCGTTTATATATTGTTTAGATCATTAGTTTTGGTTATTCTTGGCTTCGTCTACTTTAAAAATCAAACCCGGATTTTTATGTTTAAAAGTGTTAAAGTTTGTGTTTTTAAGCAAGATATAGGCCTAAGATAACTAGTTGTGCAAGAAAAATGAAGGTAAAATGTCAAAAAGGGTGTGTTTTTGGTATTTTTTTTATGAAAAAGTACGTTTTTATTTGAAGCTAGCGAAATATGTATTGAAGGTAGCGAAATATGTATGAAGCTAGCAAAATATGACAGTAAGTGAAATATGTTGTAAGCGAAATATGTTGTGAGCGAAATATGACAGGTTGACCTCAAGCGATTTATGTCATTTCTAGGAAATGAAACTCTGCTTAATTTTTCTTAGGTCAAGTGAAATATGTTCAAGCGAAATATGTTAGCAAGCAAAATATGTTAGTGAGCAATTTATGACAGGTTGTTAGTTCAAGTGGAATACGTAATTGTGTAAGACGAAACTCTGTCCAATTTTCTTCTTTCAAGCGAAATGTTACATAGTCATAATCCAAGCGAAACATTGCAAGCAAAACATTACAGGCGAAATATTACATTTATCATATTCAAGCGAAACATTACATACTTCACAAAAAGATTTTATTTTCTACGGTTTGTCTTACTTTGTAAAATCCCGTGAAATATTTGGATTTCTCAGTTTTAGTGAAGATTTGTAAAATCCCGTGGAACATCAATCTTAATCACCAACAACAACAACTCTTAATACAATCCTCCTTTATCATTGTTCAATCAATCTTTAATCATTTCACTTTTCAATTAGAACAACATGACTACTTTAGTAGAACACATCATTATTGCTGGAGCTGAGAATCGTCCTCCAATGCTTGAAAAATCAATGTATGATTCATGGGCAAGTCGTATACGTCTATTCATCAAAGGAAGAAAACAGTAGGTGATGCTTGATTCCATTGATAATGGTCTATTAGTTTACCCAACTGTTGAAGAAAATAGGCAGACTAGACCTATGAAATACTCCGAACTCACTGAAGCACAACAACTTCAAGATGACTGTGATGTTTAAGCAACAAATATCATTCTTCACGGTCTTCCACCCGATGTATATGCACTTGTTAACCATCAAGAGGCGACTAATGATATTTGGGATAGAGTCAAGATGCTAATGAAAGGCACTGAGTTATCATACCAAGAATGTGAATGCAGATTGTACAACTTGTTTGATAAGTTTAGTTATGTTCAGGATGAAACATGTATGAGTAACTACTAGAGATGTCTCTCGTTGAATCAAATGGACATGCATTACTTATTGGGATGACAATGCAACAAGTTCAAGTCAATACCAAGTTTTTGAATGCTCTTCCATCGGAATGGAGCAAATTTGTCAATGATGTGAAGTTAGCTAAGAGTTTGTATACCACCAACTATGATCAGTTGTATGCATACCATGGTCAACATGAACGACATGCTAATGAAGTTCGTATCACGCGTGAAAGATATCCAGATCCTCTTGCTTTTGTAGCCAACTCTCCAACTCTATACAATCCATCTCAGTCACCACAACATTTAGGTTCTTTAATGTATCCACCTCCTCAACAATTCACACCAGTTTATGCAGCACCCATTCATCATCAACACCATCACACTCTAATCAATCCACAACAACATTCAGTTCTCCCTCCACCATTCATATCTCCTTTAGTGACACAACAATCTTAAGCTGAATTTCCCTAATTGGACTCCAGTCTTACTGTTCCTATGTTTCAGTAAGGAGAAGATTCGATTGAATGCATCAACAAAGCAATGACATTTCTGTCTGCTGTAGCATCAAGGTTTCCACCATCAAACAATCAACTCAGAACATCATCTAATCCTAGAAATCAAGCAACCATTCAAGATGGTAAAGTCATAGTTCAACAAATTCAGGGAAGACAAACTCAGAGTTATACTGGTACAGGAAACAGAGGAATTGCTACCACTTCAAAGGGAAATTATGCAGCTGGTTAACCAAGAGTTGTGAAGTGTTATAACTGTCAAGGAGAAGGGCATATGGCGAGACAATGTACTCAGCCAAAAAGGCCAAGGAATGTTGCATGGTTTAAGGAGAAATCAATGTTAGCCGAAGCTCAGGAAGCGGGTCAAATATTGGATGAAGAGCAACTTGCATTCTTAGCAGACCCTAGAATATCAGAAGTTCTAGTTGCTCAGCAGACAATCCCTCAGAATTCAGCTTTCCAGACTGACGACTTAGATGCATATGACTCGGATTTTGATGACTTATCCTCGGCTAAAGCGGTTCTAATGGAAAATCTTTCAAGTTGTGATACTGAAGTTCTCTTTGAGGTACCATATTCTGATTCTTATCCGAATGATATGATTAATCAGGATGTGCAAGAGATGCAATATTCTGAACAAACACATATTGATGATTTTCAAGATAATGAGATACATAGTGATAGTAATATCATTCTGTATTTTCAATATCTGCATAAGTCACAAAATTTGGTTATTCAGGATACTAATCCTTCTGCACCTAATGATTTATTGGTGCTATCTTTGGTTGAACAAATGACTGATCACGTAGCTCATCTAGATAAGGAAAATCAGACAAATAAAATGGTAAATGAACCATTAACCGTTGAGCTTGAGAGATATAAAGAACGAGTCACCATTTTTGAACAAAGACTTAATGTAGATTTGAATAAAAGGGAAAAATTAATAGATTCTCAAATGGTGATTTAATTCGGGATATAAAAGTAAAGCTTTCGTCTTTTCAACAGGAGATTGATACACTTAAAGAAACTCTTTCTAATGATGTCAAAGAAAAGGAGTCTTTATCAAAAACATTAACTGTTTTCAAAACAGAATCTAAAAAAAAGAGTCTAAATACATTGACAAGGAAATTGTTTTGGGAAAACAAAATAAAGAACTAGAGAGTATCGATCTGCGCAAGCAAGTGATTGCTTACGTAACACAAATTTTTTACGATGACACTCACAAATAAGATATTGGTTATCAAAATCCGTTCCATCTTTAAAAGCTCAGCGGATTCAACCAACATTATATGATGGTAGTGTTATTGCTAAAGAACATGCTGTGATTTCTGTGATTGATGATGAAGAGACGTTGATTTTGGAAGAAGAGAGTCGATCAAAGATGCTTGATAAACAAAATGATCCAATTTCTATAGAAAAGAAGATTAAGATTTCTCCAATTAACTATTCAAAGTTTTATAAGATTAAAGTAGATTTTGGTAAACGTTTTGTCACTCAAAAAGAGTTGTCTACAGAACAAGCTTTCTGGTTAAAACATTCATCCCTTTCTGAAACACCAATTAAGTCACATACACCTGTTAGAATTGAAGCTCCTAGTGAACTTCCTAAGGTAAGTCTGGTAAATGAAAGTCTTAAAAAGCTAAAATATCAACTGGCTAATTTTGACAAAGTGGTTAAACAGAGTGATTCGTAGAATCCAACACACGTAAATTATAAAATATATAATATGATGGAAAATTACCAAATTACCCTTGAGGACAAAGGTAAAAAGGAAAATCTTCATAAATATATATAATATAATACGTATATAAACCGGGAAGTATGATTCCCGGGTCGTTATCCCCTAACGATTTGTGAAATTGAAACCACGTTTGATGTTCGGACAATGATTTGAATTGAAGACAAAGATTGATTTGATTATCTACTTTTAAAAATTAAAATAAACAAATTATAACAATTAAGCACGAGGACAAATAACGGGAAACCAAATTTTAACTAAAAACGCAAAACGGGACCCCTACCCTAAATTTCTAAAAATAAACCTAACTTAAAATTTTCTTTTTAAATGGACTCTATTTGACTAAAAAGTAAGTTTAAAGAAAACTAGAACAAAAACGGAGTTGAAATGAGCTTTAAAAGACGAAAAACGAGAACGGGAACAAATCCCGTTCTTTTAAAATCGAAATTTTGCAAATTAGACCCTATGAAAGTAAAACCAATTTTCCTATAAACTTTATGATAAAAGAAAATTTTCTAAAAAAGATTTATATTTTTTTGATTATTTTTCTATTTTTTATGATTTTTTAAAGTTTGTAATGAAAATAAATGTTTAAAAATACTAAACTATCTATAAAAATTATAGAAAAAATACAAAAAATAGCTTATACTAATTAAAACCTAGGAAAAATAAGCTTTAGGTCACAGCTTATCGAATAAGCCACGAAATAAGCTGAAACAGCTTATTAAGCTTATAAGGCTAAAACGTGTATAAAAGTTAAATGTTGCAAAGGTATAATGAAAAAGACCCAAGGGCGCAGTGGTAGTGAGTGTGGTGTCGTGTGTTATAAATAGGGTTGAAAGTGTTGAGGTTGGGGGTTCGAGTCTTGCTCACCCCTGACTTCCACTTTCCCCTTTTTTTATTTTCAAAAACTTATAAAAGCAAAGTGTTAAGCACCTAACAAACAAGCAATTTTAAAAATAAAAGAAAACTTTTTATGAAAAGCCTAAATAGATGTTAAATGGCTTATAACTTGTACAGAACTACTTAGCTTAATTTTTTTTTGGCTTTTTAAAAGAAATTTTTTAGACTTCACAAGCTTAAAATAAGCTAAACCCTAAGAATCAAATGCACTTCAAAATTAAAGTAACCTAATAAGTACTAGGTGAAAAACTATAAGCCTGAAATCTCCAAATAAGCTCAAATAGTACTAACTCAATGTTAGTACTGCTAAGCTTTTTACTTTAAGCTATAAAACTACTAAGAGCAAGACAAGCTCTTGGAAAAGATTAAACTGAGCTTATCTACTCTTCTTAACATTGTAACACCCCCAAATTGGGTCGCAGCGGAAATAAGGGTCCGGGGCGTGTTACTTCTCAGATCAATAACACAAGATAATATAAGAACGACCAAAAAGTCGTTTAAAACTGATACATTGGATTTAATAAAGCATGTGTTACAAAAGCCCGAAGCTTTACTTGTTTACTTGTTATTATTACAAAGATTTCCAGCCCATAACAGATATACAAAATGTAATGCGACTAAATCTTTATATGCATGACTTCAAAATATAACCACCAATGTATCCTGCGCACCTCGTGCTTAATGACCTCCTGAAAAACATTGCATTTAAAAACGTCAACATAAAGTTGGTGAATTTCATAGGTTTATGTAAATATGTAGGAACGCCAAGATCTTTCCCAGTGATAATGCAAACAGATGCAAGACATCACAAATGCTTTTACGTATGCCTAATGCTCATGACACGAAGCTCGACTTAATTGTATACAATATATAAATATTGCCTACACTTGACCGGTGATGATGTTCAACCCCGTTTAACATCTAGTATCTGAATGTTTATACTTTTCATTTCAGTGATAGCTAGTCACCCGAACGGGGAGGTCAATCCCAAATAGATCCATCTATAATCATTCGCGCTCACATTCCAGTAATTGACAGTTCATTATTCATGGGCATAGTGGGTTATCGCTACTTAGGCAACACGTAATCATGATAAAATGTACACTTGCGTCCAATTTGTAAATCATGCATATGTTCTCACCCCAAAACTTATAAATCAATATAAATGTAAAACGTGAGGCTATGAACTCACCTTGAGTGGTAAAAATGATAACAAAAATATCCCAAGTAAAAACGCGTCACGCTAACGCCCGAATGCAACCTAGTTAATATAGGTCGAATCAGTATTCAAGTACGTTGTCTAACAACAACTGTATATAATCCTATATAGTTATCATCGTACTATCGTTCAGGCTATCATAATTTAAGAGGTCATGACATGACGTACGAGGAGTTAGGACACTTTAAATCGTAAATCCAACAACTCGTCAATACGCCATCCGAAGAAGCCTCATTATGAAATTCCCTAGTAATATAGCACTTTGATAACTAATAACATATATATTCTATATAGCTATATCACCATCTAATCGTTTAAGTGAAATCGTAATTATAAAGTAAAAACGTTTATAATTACGCCTTTAGTAAAAATGACATAACTTTGTCGTTTTAAGCCCGTTTCTTGCGTTTCTTACGCCCACGCTTTCGTATTAAGACGAGTGATCATAAAATCACATTTTTAGGTTTTTAAGATTCTGTGATGAATAGTGTTTTTACTGTTCACAACAGCTATAAATTTATTTTTATACTTTTAATTAACGTAAAACCCGTTTTAGCCGTATCTTATTCGTTATAGCTCCGTTTTTAGTGATTCTTTCGAGCACGTTCTCGTAATTGAAAGTTTTATCATATTATGGATGTTTATAAAGTATAAGTTTCTGTGGTGAATAGTACTTTTTATAAAAATTGTTTTATAAAAGTATTAACTATCGTAAACTTGTAAATGGCGTATCTTCTTCGTTATTAATCGGTTTTTCGAGTTCTTTATGACCCCTCGATCCTTGTGACATGTAGTATTTTATAAAATCATAAAACATATATGTAAATTTCGAATCTTAAACAGCCCCTAAGATATTTTTTCAAAAATGTGTTTTTTTTAACAAAAAAAAAATAAAAAAAAAAACTTGTTTTTAGGACTTTTAGAAACCCTAATTTGGTTCATACCTATGTTTACTCTTAGAGATCATGTTAAAACACTTATACATTCCTTTTAACATCATATTAGCATCCATATGGCATGTAAATAAGTTCACAAAACAATGATCATAAGTAAATATTCATTTTACATATTCAAAAGTACCCTAAATGGTGATTTAGCTAAATAAGGCATATGAACACATAAAATCTTAAATATGAAATGATTAAGCTTTATATATAACCTTGTGTGGATGAGTAGAGATGAGAATAACAATCACACCCTTGTGATTAACAACCTTGGCTTGAAAATATAAGGTGAAAACCCTAATTTTCCCAAGTAAACCCTTTCTTCCTTTTCTTGATTCCTTCCTTGCAAATGGTTAACCAACTCTTGAAACCTTCTTAGAATACCTTAGATATGATGTGTGTATGCTTGTATAATGATAGAAAATCAAGCAATGGATTGTGTTTGTTAAGGGTTTTGAGCCGTGGGTTGTAGAGAGAACAAAGGAAGAGATTTTGTGATTTCTTTGATAAGGAAATGTGTTATGACTTCTTAGCTCACACATGCATGGGTATATATACTACTAGGAAGATATTTGTGTGCCTAGTTGGTTCTTGCAAGGTGGCAAGCTTGATAAAGATGACTAAGAAAAAGATAGGCTTATTTAGGGCTTATCTTTGTCTAGTCATGATACAAGTTGATACAAGATGCATGTATAAAGATATTTGTGAAGTTCTTGGTCTCATCTTGGCTTATCCTAGTCATATTACATGAAATATATGTATATGTATAAGCTAGATATGTATTTGATCATTTATATAATGTATTCTTGCATTATTTGAAGTATAATGTAGTATAGACTTGGAAAAATGTATAACTTGTACATTGTAAGTTATGATTTGAATTCCTTCATAATGAATATGTATAAAGTGATAAATACTTGAAGTTTTAAATAAACTTTAAGTATTGAGTACAAATTTTTGGTATTTGATGAAGCGTAGATAAGTTAACGTGCTTCCGGGAAGGCTTAAACGTACTTTATCGCGAAACGTAAACACTTAACGTAACCAATAAAAATAAAATGTACAATGTTAATAATTATCCTCTAAATAATCATATAACACTTGCTTGATGTAAACATTTAATTGTTTAATGCCCGTTTACATTGAATGATCATTTTTAGTTTACGCGATTTAACTTAACGTTTACGGTTTAAGAGAAAACGCGTAAAACCCTAAAAATAAATTGTGCATTACATAATGTCGTACAATGTCCTAAAACACGAGGTGTTATAATGCCTAATAGCATTAACTTTCCATAACAGTAGTAAGTGTATGCCTAGCAGCATTAACTTTGAATCACCAACATTAACTCCAATTCCTTTCTAATTTGCTTTTCCATCATCAAATTAATATTTTAGCTTACAAAATCTCTTTGTCTGTTTTTTATTTCTCTCAATTCTTTTAGCTCACAATTCTCTCAGTTTATTTTTGCTTTCTCTCAATTCTTTTAGCTCGCAATTCTCTCTGTCTGTTTTTGCTTTCTCTCAATTCTTTTAGCTTATAATTCTCTCTGTTTGTTTTTGCTTTCTCTTAATTCTTTTAGCTCACAATTCTCTCTGTCTGTTTTTGCTTTCTCTCAACTCTCTTTCTGTTTTTCAACTCCAAAATTCTCTCAATTCTTTTTCTCACCAAATCACTCTGTCTGTTTTTATTTCTTACATCTCTCTTTCTGTTTTTCTTCTCACCAATTGTCTTTAGCTCACCATTTTCCATAATCAAGACCTTAAAGATTCAGCATTCCAATACTAGCAATCAAATATTGAAATCTACTTACATCAAATACTTTTTTAAGCAAATCTGTAACATTCTTGTCAGTATGAATCTTGATAATTTGAATTTGCTTCTTTTCATTGGAATATCTGATAAAGTGATGTCTAATCTCAATGTGCTTTGTTTTTGAATGAAAAACATGATTCTTAACTATGAATATAGTAATCTCATTATCAATATAGATCTTTGTATGCATAAAGTTATACCCATAATCAAGCAATTGATTTTGAATCCAAAGCACTTGGCCACAACAACTTGAAGCAGCTACATATTCAGGCTCTGTTGTGGAATTAGCAACCACATTCTGCTTCTTGCACTGCCATGAAATTAATCTACACCCAAGGAATTGACAACCTCCTGTTATGGACTTCTTTTCTAAACTTGCTCTAGCATAATCACTATCACTGTATGCTACCAAATAAAAAGGTGAATCTTTTGGATACCAAAGGACCAATTTAGGTTGACCTTTTAACTATCTAAAAATTCTTTTCACAGCATGAAGATGTGACACTTTTGGGTTGACTTGGTATCTTGTACAAGCACACACTGTAAACATAATACCAGGTCTTAAAGAAGTAAGATACATTAATGAACCAATCATTGATCTATATAAATGAACATCCACTTCTTTACCATCTTCATCCTTGAGCAGAGCCTTTTGAGTTTCCATAGGTGTGCTTGCTGTCTTGACATCAATAAAACCAAATTTCTTCAAAATCTCAATCACATACTTGTCTTGACTGATAAAAATTCCATTCTCCTTCTACTTTACTTGCAGTCCTAATAAGAATGTGAGTTTACCCGTAGAACTCATCTAAAACTTCTTATGCATCATCTTCTCAAACTCAATGCATAATGACTTCTTTGTAGAGCCAAAAATGATATCATCTACATATACTTGAACTAATAGAATATCACCTTTGTCCCTTCTGATAAATAAAGTCTTGTCTAACTTTTCTCTCTGAAACCCATTGTCTAACAAATAAGTTGACAAGGTTTCATACTAAGCTCTGGGTGCTTGATGCAGTCTATAAAGTGGCTTTTCTACTTTGTATACTCTGTTAGGGAAGTCTGGATCTTCAAATCCTGGTGGTTGACAAACATAGACTTCCTCTTCAATCTTACCATAAAGAAAAGCACTTTTGACATCCATCTAGTACACCACAAAGTCTTTAAATGAGGCATAGGCTAATAATAGCCTAATTGCTTCAATTCTGGCAACAGGGGCAAATACTTCATCATAGTCAATCCCTTCTTCTTGTATGTACCCTTATGCAACCAACCTTGCTTTATTCTTTATCACAATGCCTCTTTCATCCTTCTTGTTCTTGTAAACCCATTTAGTGCCTATGGGGCTTTTGCCATTTGGTAAATCCACCAAGGTCCAAACTTCTTGTAACTTGAATTGTAGAAGCTCTTCCTGTATAGCCTCTATCCATCTTGGACCCTTCAATGCATGAATTACCTTTTTGGGTTCTTCTTATGATAAAAAGCAAGCAAGCAAACAATTTTGAAAGTCTTTATGGTTTGTTCTTTGTAGAATTGAACTAAACAAACCATGTTCTTCCAAATTCTTTGTCATTCTTCTTGTTTGAGGTGCTAAATTTAAGTCTCCAATAATTTGTTCAACTGGATGATCTTTGTGTACTCTTGTAGTTAGAATAGGACTGACAGGCATGAATGCATCCAAATTGTTCATGTCAGCCTCTACACCAACATCATCATCATCATCTGAATAGACAATATCTTCCAATTCAGGCATATTTGGATCATCTGGAAGTTCAATGCTTGTTTTTGCACCAACAACATTAACTTCTATGCCAGCAGCATTAATAGTTGAACTAACAACATGAACATTATTAGTGCTGGTTCCATCACTAGTAGTATTAACATTGTTAGTGCTGCTAACATTATAATCCTTCTCTTGATCATCATTGATATCATCAAATAACGTCATACTTTACTATCATTTATCCCACGTATTTACCCACTTTATATAATTATTGCAAGATATTGGTACTTAATTTCTTAAAGTTTATTATTGTAGTAATTAGGGAGTCACTTGTGAAGAAGAAGCAAAAAGGCGCAATTCTAGAGCTTAAACGAAGACATTTGAAGAATACTATTTTCTGCACCTATATGCCGTATCCAGCAATGAAGATACGGCGTATCAGCGCCAGCTCAGCACAAGAAACGCATAATGATCAATTACCGATCTGGCGTATCCACTGTAACAACTCACATTTTCACACCTTTTTACTTCAATGAACATCCAATTATTTATTTTAAACTTTTACGCGTTCACTTTAATTTCCAACGATAAATTAAATCGCGTAAGCTAAAAATTATCATTCAATATAAACGGGCATCAAACGATTAAATGTTTACATCAAGCAAGTGTTAAGTAATTATTTTGAGGATAATTATTAACTTTGTTCATTTTATTTTTATTGGTTGCGTAAAGTGATTACGTTTCGCGATAAAATACGTTTAGGCATACCCGGAACCACCAAAACTTTCCTACGCTTCAACAAATACCCACTTTTATACCCAATATATAAAAATTACTCAATATTATTACATATGTGCATCTATGGTCGGATATGTAGCAAGAGATACAAAGAAAATATCACAAAAACTTTGCAACTTGTATGTACAATACCAACTAATTAAAACACTTGTTTCCTTGACCATGACTAACTTTCCTTGACCAAGACCATCCAAAAAACCCTCAATGTGTTCCCTTGACTAGTCATAAGGCTTTATAATACAAGTAACTAGATGCATATCACACACTTCTCATTTCATTAGTGAAAAATCAAACAATACTCCCTTTGTCACTTATATAAGCCCACGGCATCAACACCCCTTTTAGAAAATCCATTGCTTGATTGTCTAAGACCATACAAGCATTCACACATTATTCCTATGATAACCTAAGGTGTTTTGAAGGGTTGGTTAAGCATTTGCAAGATTTAATCAAGTTATTGCAAGATTAGGGTTTCTATTTGGATTAGGGTTTCTTGGTTGTGAAAGCTAGGGTTTAGAGCATATTTCTCATCATCATACATCACTCTAAGGTTATCTAAAATCCCTTAACTTTTCATTTTCATGATTATATGTGCATATATGTTCTATTTAGCAAAATCATCATTTAGGATACTCTTGAACATGTGAAATGAGTTTCTACTTGTGATTATGATTTTGAACACTTTTACATATGTTATGTAGTTGATAATATCATGATATAAGGGGATTATAAGTATGGTATCATGTTTATTAAAGCATAAAAAGTGTATATATAAACTAGTGATTAAAAGTTACTTAAGAAAGTTTAAGATTGTAATGCCTTGTTAAGGACTTGGTATTTTGGACTCATGCACATCATATGGACCTATGGACATTATATATGTATGACATATGATATAAAAGGTTGTGAAAAACTTGTGGTATTTTATTAGGTTAAAAAGTATATAAAAATAAGTGTATATAATTAGTTATATAAAGGACATAAAATGGCTGTTTGGTTTTGAATTCCAAATAGTGGGGATTACATTTATATAAAATAAAACGTCTCATGATGATTCCTATTATAAGTACACATATGATAAATAAGACTATAACAGACTGTGTAATGTACTAAAAAAAAAAAGTTTATAAAACAATTTATAAATAAGTAAACAAATGGATTCAAAAAGGGCTTTTTGAAAACTCGAAAAACGGATAATATTAAACGAAAAAGATACGATAAATATACGTTTTACGTTAATACCGGGATTTATAAAATGTAAATTTATAAAAAGTTAACCTAACTGTTGTGGTATGTGTTTAATTTACACATACCGTTTGATTCACCTTAAAAATGAGTCTAAGATAACAAAAAACGGACGTTCAAATACCTATATATGCTTGTTGTGCTAATTGTATTGGCAGAACGGATTACTAAGAAAAGGAACGAAAAACGAAGCAAAACGACAAAACCGAACACGGAATGAAAAGCAGAAAAGAACAAATTCAAAAGTCCAAGCCAAAGCCTTAAAAAGAAAGTCCAACCCCAAGTCGAACTCCGAAAAGCCAAAAGTTACAAGAAATATAAAGTTTAGGGACGTAGACATGTAAATCCCTAAACTTATATTTATAAAAAGAAATTAAGAGAAAAGAAAGAATGGCCAAACTACCAAAAAAGCCAAAGTATATTACAAGGGGCAAAACTGGCCAAGTCTCTTAAGTAATCAACCACCAAGGTACGTGTGATGAAAAAGGGTGTTATAACCCTTGGGGACTTGTTTTGCCAAGTCCCCAAAAGTTTTACAACACAAGGACCATGGATGCAATGAGGGTAATAACCATGAGGGGCCAAATGTGCCAATTCCCCAAACACATCCCCTGTCACCCCTAACCCTTTTTTACCCAGTTTAACCCAAAAACCCCCTTTTCTCCAGCCATTATCCACTGTACACCTTCCCTATTCACTGTTTTTCCCTCAACCTCCTAATACAAAAAGAACAATCCCCACTCGCCTAACCTCCACTAAACCCCATCACATGTTACCATTGCGCAGTTGGCAAACCGGTAAATTTAGGCACCCCCCAAAAGCCGAATCAAAGGCCGAGATTAAATGGATTGGAGACCAAGAAATTTGAAGGGCTCAGATTGGTTATTTGAACCTCTCACAACACAAACACAAGAAGACCCCTGGACATCTATAAAAGAAGAAGAAGGATGAACAGTGGAGGAGTGAGTAGTTTTAATTTTCAGTTTGTAATTTTCCTTATTTTTTTAAGCACTTTCTTTTAAGTTTTTCAAAGTCAGCTTTAAGCACTTGTACTTTTCATCTCTAAGCTTGTACTTTACTATTTTGAGTAATAAAATTCAGTTTTTAAGTTTCAATCGTTTTTCCTTTCAAATTTAAGCTGTTTTTACTCTAATAAGCTCTAATAAGCTCTTTTGAGCTTATACTTGTTAATAAGCTCAAATTCAGTTAAAAATTTGTTAAAAGTCATTTACTTACTAGTTTTTAATCAAAAATTTAAGATCAAAATCACATCACTTGAGTCATCGGATTCATTTTTGGAAGCAACAAGGAGGTAATAAGCTTTAAAGTCTTATTTGACTTTAAGCTATCAAGGTATATGATGCAAAGGTGCCACTTAGGTGTATTGTTAATCCACTCACACACAAGAGAGGCTTGGACGCGACTAAACAAAAAAACTCAGGTTCCATTTTCTAAAATCATTTAGCTTAACATACTAATTTAGTACTATTCTTGTTTTCTTAGTGCTTATCCTGATATTATGTTTAGATTATTTTAAAATGAAAGTGATTTAAACTTTAGTAGTTAGAATCCAATAAGCTATCATTACTTTAATTCTGTCATAGCAAGTAGTATAAGCTAGGAGAGAAACTAGCTTATTCTTCTTAATAAGCTAGGACTTTTACTATTCAACTAGCTTAATTAGGTTAGTTTTAGGTTGAGTTGCTATAAGGTTTTAGAATTTGAGTTTTTAAATTAGATTTTAAGTGCACTTTAGCTTTGATAGCTTTAGTTAAGTAGTGTTTGGTTTAAGCTGAATTTGACTCTTAAAGTCAATAACTTCCTGTCAAAACTTTGTTACATAGTTAAGATTTATTCATATTAACAATTGTAAACAGGTTATAAAGCTATTTTTGTAGAGTTACAAAGTTTTGAGCTAAAAATATTGTCTAAGCACCAGGACAGTTTAGAGATCAAATTAGTTTTAGAGTTAAGTTTCTTAAAAGCAATTTAGAGCTCACATTTGAATAATATAGATTTACATACATGAAGTGAGACAGCTTACCTTTAAGAAATTTAGCCTGCAAGAAAAAATTGGCCACATCTGCAATCACAAACAACAAGTTTATACCGGCAGTTGCTTGCCTATTCTAGACACTTTTTAGAATTTTGACAGTAGAATGAAGGAACTTAGGATTAAGATCATTAATAGTTCTCCACTAGCTTAATCTAGATAAGTTCTTAAATTTCATTTTAAGCTTTTTAGTATAGCTTATTTTTCCTTATAAAAGTGATATAGCAGCAGTTTAGGATTTTAGCTTATTTCATTTAGAATTTTCATTTCTAGTTGTAATCTTGAAAAAAACTTTTTATCTAGTTTTAGGTTTTAAATCCTATGAAGCTGATTGCTAACGAACTAGCTTCAAAGGATTAAAATGAAACTATTTAGCTTAATAATAGTAAACATGAAGAACAGTATATTAACTGAAACTTGCCACTTTTTAAGATCACATTTATCTTGATATTCTTGTTAAAACTTAGCTTATCTCTTTTTAGAAACATTAAGCACACATCTTAAGCTTTATATAGCTTCTTTTGTTTTTTATTTTCATGTAGAAATAAGTTAGGAATAAGCCAAAAACTAAGAAAGCTAGTTAAGCCATTGTTTCTGTAACAGATTTAAAAAGCTCAAGTTTCTAGCTTATTCAGTTGTTAAAAGTAGATAGTGCTTTTATTAAAGTTGTAGAGTATAAGCTCATGCTTAACTTTGTAGTTTTAAGTTTTTTCTAATTATCACTTTTTCAATAAGCCAAAAATAAGCCATAGCGTAGGGTTTAAATTTGTACTTTATCTGATATATAAAGGTGGACAAAACGTTTGCACTAATGTAAATTTCCCCCAATAATGTTTTCCGCCTATCCCTTTTTCTTTCTTTTATATACCATTCTACCCCTTCCTTTTTAGGAAAAATAACATAGTTTTAATATTTTTAATTTTAGTTTATAAAATTAGGGCGTTAGATTTTTTAAATTGATAAAATTAGGGTATCAATTAGGTTATAAAAATTTGTGCATTTTTGTGCCATTTGTTTTCTCACATCTTAGACAGTTAAAAAGTATTTTTCTTTCTTTATTTTTTCCAATTAAATATGTATTTTCTAGGAAATTACATAGGTTTTTAGTAATATTATGTTTTCTACAAAAAAATCATAGAAAATTAGGGAAAATAGTTGAAATTTTTTTAATCATTTTTGTGAAAATTTCTTTTTAAATCTTGTTTTTTGAAAAATAAAAGTAAAATTTTAAGTTAATTTTTTTAGAACAAGTTTATGTTATTTATTGTAAATCATTTTTCTTGAAAATCATAAAAAATTCAAAAAAGAGATTTAAAAAATTCCCAATTCGATTTCTAAATTTTCTTTTTAAATTGGATTTTTTAGGTATAAAGTTTGTTTAAAAGTAGTGGCCTTAGATTTTAAATTTCAGTTTTAGCTCACGTTGTAATTTCGTGTATTAAAGTTTTCGTGCTAGATAATTGTTTTTAGTTTGGAGCATAAATTTGTAGTGGAAATCAAAATTCAAAAATCTTTACTTTATCGATTCTCCAGCACACCTCGTATGGGGATAAACACCCTGGAACATACATACTACCTCTCGGTATTATTGAATTTTTGTCTAAAGACAAATCCTTACTATATATATGTTCATATATTTATTATATTATATGTATTTATAAGTGATGTTGGACGGATTTATAAAAAAAATTTTATAAAAAATATTGTATCATCAGGGACATTTATTTGGGAAATCTCATTATAAGATATAACGTTATTTAATAAACGAGAATAGTGCTCCGAAAAGAATTACTAAAAAAACAGAGCTAAAACGAATAAAATACGACGTTTACGATAATTAAAGTTTATAAAAGTAATTTTATAAACTATGAACAGTAAAATTTACTATTCATGACAGAAACATATATTTTGAAAACATCAAAAAATTGATATAACTTTCAATAAATGAAGTACGAACTCGAAAGAATCGCTAAAACAGAGCTATAACGCATAAAATACGACATTTACGGGTTTTACGTTAATTAAAGTTATACAAATAAGTTTATAACTAGTATGAACATTAAAAATCACTGTTCATCAAAGGACTAAAGATATGAAAATATCAAATTTCGATAACTCGTCTTAATACAAAAGCGTAGACATAAGAAACGCAAGAAACGGACTTGAAACGTGAAAGTTATGTCATTTTTACCAAATGTGTATTTATAAACGTTTTAACTTTATAAATATGATTTCACTAAACGATATAATGTGATTGAGCAATAAGAATTATAACATCGTAGTAGTTACCCAATGTGATTAGTACTTAAAAATCACCTATGATTATTTAAGGGTTGCAACTCGGCGTATTTGTGATGGCAATTTTTTACACATTTGATTTATATTGGTTAACTCAACCACTCAGTAGAGTTCATAGCCCCATGTTTTACTGGTATTAAATATTATTTTGGGGTGAGAACATGCTTTGTTTTACAATTGGACGCAAGTAACTTTGAAATACTTACTGTTTTGGATATTTGTCATACATGCAATCTTACTGGTTTTGATATTGTATACCAATGCCATACTTACTAGTTTTGAATATCTATACTCATGCAATACTTACTGTTTGGATAAGGTATTCATGCAATCTTACTGTTTTGAATATTGTATACCAGCAATACTTACAGTTTTGGATATGTATACCATGCAATACACACACTCAAAAATTGCGGGTCCTTCACTCAAAACATTTTACAAACCTATGAAAATTCACCACATTATTGTGACGTTTTTAAAGCAGTTTTTCAGAGGTCAACAAGGCACGAGGTGCAAGGATACTTTTGATGTCGTTAGTTTGAAGTCAATAATCTTTAAAAGATTTGTGTCCATTACATATTTAGGGAAACTTTATTTCGACTAAATCTTGGTATAATTTAACAATGAACAAGTATAGCTTCAGGATTTTGAAACAAACAACTTTGCTAAATCCAATGGAATTAGTTTAAACGACACTCTTTCAAAACATTCTCATATCTTGTTCAATGGTATATGAATATACGCACAAAAAGTCCCAAACCCATATTCCGCTGCGACCCATTTTGGGGGTGTTACATTATAATAAAGTGACTAAAACTTGTAGAAAGTTATAAACCAAGTAGGTATATATTGCTTAATTATTGCAAACTATATTATATATTTTTATATTAATTAGAAAAATATATATTAAATTATTCAAGCTTTTGAAGAAACTTAAAACTATAAGGTATCACATTACAAGGGACTTCATTTAAGCGGTTTCATTTGAGTATAACGTTATTGACGAGTTTGCTGGATAACGATTTAAAGTGTCCTGGCTCCTCCAAACGTTACTACTTACCTCTTAATAATGATGGCCCAACAACGATATAAAATTTCCATAACAAATCCAATCAAATGATATTTTCATTATGACATAAAACCATAATCCAATCAAAAATAAGACTTGAAATATACCCAGTTTGTTGACGAAGCTGTGACTTTCACCAAATATAACTTTGCATCAATCAGATGTCCCTGTACTGTTAAGGTGAGTTCATAGCCTCGCATATTAATCTTTAGAATCTTTATAAAAACCCTCGCGAGGAGGAATAACATACCTTAAACCTGATGCAAGTATTTTTCCAACGATAGTTGAGTCATTCCTCGCTTTAAATCTTCTAATGTTTCATAAACCCACGAGGGGGATACATGCTCAATTGTTTTTAATATACACAAGTACTTAAAACCGATATTGTGAAGGTGTCATAAGCCTCTGCATTCCTAGGTAACATGTTTTATAATCCCGCAAGGGGATCATTCTGTTATATACATATAAACACAAGGTGATTTTGATATATGATATTTTCCATCACTGTGAAAAAAATAAAAATTAAAAAAGTCCCCCTCTTTAATATGTTTACTAACCCCATGGGGATTCATGCTATAAACTATGAATACAAGTGTTTTTCTAACTATATGCTATCCTGACATGTTATTGCCTAAGTTACCTCCATTTTCCCATAAGACATCCCAGTCTCTCTTTGGGTAATAGCTCCCAATATCTCTTTAGGTAATAGCTCCCAGTATCTCTTTGGGTAGTAGCTCCCAGTATGTCTTTGGGTAATAGCTCCCAGTATCTCTTTGGGTAGTAGCTCCCAGTATGTCTTCCGGAAAGAGAGATTCTCTTCTATGAGTTTAAATATATGATTTCATGAGCTTAGGCAATAATACTACTGCTTTTCTATAAAAATACTACTAAATCGTTTGTGTTGTTTTTCCTTTATAAAATACTGCTTTCTATGATAATACTGTTTTCCATGATAATACTGTTTTCCATGATAATACTGTTTTCTATGATAATTGTACATGCATACAATTATTACTATTATGGGTGTAACAACGTAACCCACTGTTATGATGACTTGTATTCAAACTGTTTACCATAAACCTATGAATTTCACTCAACCATTGTGTTGACTTTTTAGCATGTTTATCTCAGGAAATTGAGCAACTTATGGCACGGAGTGGCATGGGCTTGAAGATGGTTAAACTGTTATCATTAAAACTTTATGTTTCTAGATTTTAGGACCTCCTTTTGTAAAACTCTGATATGATATTGAATGATAACTAAATTTTCCAAAACGTCTCTTTTGAGTCGTTTTCTATGATTATGTATGTTGATCCATGAAGTAATACCCCAGATTAGCTTCCGCTGCTATATGTCAAAAATAGGGGTGTTACAGATTGGTATCAGAGCTCATGGTTATAGAGAACAAGGGTAAAACCTAAACTATAACTACTTTTTCCATCCAAGAAAGTCCTCCGTGCCACTGCATTTCCCCGAATAGTATATGTAAGAGATTTGCGTAGCAGATAATACATAACTATTATACTATTATATAAATAACTTATGTTATTTCCACTGGGTTGTTATACAGTCATGTCTTCGTACACCCACCCTTCTATCCCTTCTAATTACGATGTGGAGGATGCTTTTTCCTCTATAAATGCTCCTAACTATAAACCCTAACTTCACACTGGACATTCCAGAGAATTCTTTCCACACCGAAGGATAATTCTCCAACTAAAGAACACTGAGACTCCTGTTTAATCACCCATTCCAGTATCTCCATCTTCATCAGTAGGATCTTTATCATCGGTTAGGTCAACTACACCTCCACCAGACTATCCCTTTGACGAGTCTATCTTTTTTAGAGTTAGATAACTCATTATGGATCATACCGCGACCATTGGGAAGTGAACCAGTCCTCGAGGAACCTGATGAGTCAGATAATTGTTATAATGTTCATCTCTGGAAATAATCATTGAGGACATCCAGGTTCAAGAGTCTTCTAAACAAAATCCAAGAACTTAAAAACAACAAGGGAGAACCACCAGATTAGATCTTTGTCATTTACATCCACTTTCTAGAATCCAACCACTAGAATGTATGAATAATGACACTAGTTAAATTTGCTATGTAAATTAGTATATAACAAGGTTAATTTATAGACAGTGGTGATTCCCTGTTATACCATCGTTTCCTAATACCAATTGTAGTATGTCAAATTGTCTATCCTATAACCTGGTAGTAGGATACTTATATCTTCCAGGATTACTATGAATTCTCTTACCAATCAATTTTACACAAACCTTTTTATACCTAGAAACACTAAGCCTTCTATTGGAGCACATCACATCATTATGCCTCTGTATCAACCTCTGGAAGTCTTAATCCAAAATTTTCTGGTATATCTTGAATGTAATATCAAAGAACGATCACAAG
This sequence comes from Tanacetum coccineum, assembly GCA_026074375.1. NCBI lineage: Eukaryota > Viridiplantae > Streptophyta > Magnoliopsida > Asterales > Asteraceae > Tanacetum > Tanacetum coccineum. Next base: position 42,682 of record BQNB010031106.1, read on the forward strand.
TCTTTGTATTATAATACCTTAACCTGTGATATGACTATATCATTTTATGAATTCTTATTCTATGTTGTCTTGTATATATTAATAGATGCCTCCCAAGAGAACATCAACATCTGAAACATCAATTATGACTCAGGCTGCCATCCGGCAACTAATTAGTTGATGGTATTGCTGCAAGCTCTGGAAGCACAAGCTGCTACCCATGGCAAATACCAGTAAATGTAATAAGTAACAAAAAGGGTTTATGAGCTGTCAACCTTCCTATTTCAATGGTACGGAAGGAGCTGTTGGCCTCATCTGCTGGTTTGAACGTACTGAATCGGTATTTTCTTATAGCAAGTGTGCCGAGGAAGACATAGTGACCTTTGCTACTGGTACTCTAACCAATGACGCCTTGTCCTGGTGGAATGCAAACGCCCAACCTATTAGGATAGAACAAGCCAACAGGATCACCTGGACCGAATTAAAAAGGCTCTTGACCAATAAGTATTGCCCTTGAACTTGTAACATTTCTCAATTTCTGGTCATTTTACGACTCCTATTATTTACCTATTTATTTTGGTCTGATACGCGTTTACTTTTAAACTAACTTTTAAGCTAAATCGCGTAGACCAGAAGTAATCATTTAATGTAAACGGTCATCAAATAAATTAAGGTTTACATCAAACAAGTAATATATAATTATTAAGAAGATAATTATTAACTTTGAGTATTTTATTTTTATTGGTCACGTAAAAGGTTTGCGTTTCACAATAAAATACATTCGGACACACCCCGGGAATACCTAGACTTACCTAGACTCAAACCAATACCCACTTTTAATCCTTAAACACAAAAACTATCAATTTCTTGTGTTAACAAGCCATATGGCCGGATATACACACAAACACACTAGAAAAATCTTCTTATAAATCCCTAAGTACTTGTACAACTTTCCTTTAATTAATGTAGGTACTTAATGTTCCTAAGTTATCTCCCTTAACACATTGGTTAATAACCATTTGTCTTTCTTTTCCTCTCTTATGCCGCGGCTAGCATGCAACCAACACACAAATCCATAAGATTTTCATGATCTTGATAAATCTTGTACAAATATTGTGCAATTAAGAGTTGTACTTAGTGGTTTAGCTAAATACAATGTGTGACTAACTAAAAACTACAAAACCACCTTGTTAAGGGCACGGTTTGGTTGGTTTAGGACTAGGAGGTAAGTAACTAGCTCATATGCCTATAAATACTCACATAGTCTCACCATATTACACTCTTACAAACACAAACACTTAAACACATACACTCTCTTTGCGTCGGGTCTTAAACCGCACACAACTTACCCATTTACCTCATTCGAACCAAGAAAACACAATAAAGGTTTACATAACTAGGCCAAGGAAATTTACGAGCTAAGGGTTGGTTGTACACTAAGCTTGGAGCTTTGGTTTATCATTTGGGTCGTGTCTCGCATACGTGATTGGTCACTTAGTTCGCGCACACTCGAAATAAGTCTTAGGACCTTTTGTAAGTTACATTTAAACTTGTACAAATCATATCATGCATGTCTTCCTTATTTGTTAGTCAATAGGCCACGTTACTACACAAATGACCCGTTAACATTTGCTCGTGTATTATAACTACGAACCGTACGTATAAATGAAGGGTTTATACATGTATTAAATCTTGTGTGGTGATGGAAACGTTAAGGAACAAATACAAAATGAGTAAATGATAAGAAAAGTCATAAACATGTACGTTAGACATGATTTAGAACATCAACGTAAACATTAATCCCACACGCATGAAATTTTTATAAATCGTACATAAACTTGCGTTATAAACATGACACGATGGCTTGGGAACATATACACGACACGTCTAAACGCTTGCATGTAAAACGCGACGTGTACATAAGTTAAATACACGACCTATAGTATTAAGGCTAGTTATTTCGAAACCCTAGTATCAAACTAATCAATCAAATGCATAAGTTCAGGTAACTTTGGGCTTGGCAGCCCCTTATAAGGAGCCCAACAGACCCTAAACAGACCCACGGGGTGGGGTCCACAATCAGCTTATCTTATAAGTCTTTACAAGCTTATTCGGTGAAGCCTAATGTGCTTTATCTAACATCATGGACCTTTAATTGTCATGAGGAAACCAACCGGACCCTTAACGAGCTTATTAGCCCATTAACGAGTCCAAAACGTGAACCATAAGACACGATGAGCTCTAATAGCTTATTTGTGAGCTTACACAGCTTATCCATGTTTGAATGGGCTAAATGGACGTGAATAATATTAACGGACCTTAATGGAACTTGTGGTCATTAGCGAGGCCCAATATGGGCCCAACAGTCCTAATAAACTCAAAATAAGCTCATCCGAGCTTATTAATAAGCCAAACTGATTTGTGTAGCTAAAATAAGCTTAACATGTGCTTTAGTGCTTTTATTAAAACATAAATCGAACCCCTAAAACACCTTATTAATACCTTAACGGCCTCATTAAGCCATTAATCCAAAATAAGCTCCTCTCCGAGCGTATTTATAAGCTAGGACAAAGCTTATATGGCTACTGGTTGCTGTAATGAAATCTAATGTCACTGGTTAGAACATTAATTGGAGTTAAAAATGAGATTTTTACAAGTAAGAAGGACTAAAGTGTCAATTTAGAACTTAAAGGGTTTAAAACACCCAATTCACTATTTTAAAAGTAAATTTGAGGGAACTGATCTAGTCATTTCCCCTAGGGAAAAAAAAAACCTTTTAAGGGGACTGTTTAAACATTAAGACCTAAAGTGTACCCACTTGCGTAAATGTTAGAGGACTAAAAATAATGTAATTATGGAAACTTAAGGTTAAAAAATGTAAATATTGTACATTTTTATATAACCTAATGGCTGTAATGTAATTATAGGAAACTATAGGGTCTTTTGTGAATAGGAAACGAATTTATAAACACGTTAACGATGTGAGCGAATGAAAAATATATTCGGATATATCATTCGTTTTGAAACTACGACAAAATAAATAAATATTTATTTAACATAAGCAGTATTACGTTTCCCAAAAGCCATCGCGTTAAGTACAAATTCATAAACGTGTGCAAACACCCCCACACAAGTGCTATCATAAATATAAACTAGTATTTATGTAAGTTTATACATTGAGTCTTTAAGCCTAAATTGTAGACTAAGACTGTCGTGATTTACTTAGGTATTTGACGGTAAGATACATACTTGATATCTATTTTATCAATTTCAGAGGACTATTACTAAGGAGAGTTCATAGCCTCAAATAGATTTTTAAATTTTCTTAAATATTTACAACTTTGGGGTAAGAACATGCTTGTTTAACAAAATTGGACGCAAGTGTTACATTTATACAATGATATCTGTTTGCCTAATAAAGTTTTTTGTAAAAACAAGCGATAACCCACTGAGCCCATTTAATCATGAACTGGTCAATTACTGGATATGTGAGCGCGGAATGTTATAAATAAAGATCTATTTGGATTGACAAACCCCCCGTTCGGTGAATTAGCTATCACCAGGGAACGAACTATAACCATGACGTGATTTGGTATGTTGCCGGTTTAGAACAGTATTCACAGGGCAAATCATGTGCAATATATTGCATTCATTACATGTCGAGCTACATTCAGTGTCAAGCTAGAAAACGAATTTACTTTTTTTATGAATGTTGCATTTGTTCTAAATTCATACACTGCTAGAAATAGTTCCCTATTTGCGGTCCTAATCTATTTATATTACATAAACCAATGAATTCAACCAACATTAATGTTGATATTTTGAGCATTTTTCTCAGGTCAATAAGGCACGAGGTGTAATGATACATTGGAAGTTAATAATTGAAGAGTCATATCAAAAGATATAGGGTCCAATTACATTTTGGGGATAAATTTTTAGAAAACTGAAATCTTAATTTATAATGTTACAACAATTTGAAGCCATGAGCTAATGTAACAGACGAAGTATTTTGTTAAATTTCCATGTATATTTTTCACAATGACACGATTAGGGTCGTTTCTCATATCTTGTGCTATTGATCTATGAAGAAACGCCCTACGATTTCCACATTCCGCTGCAAACCCATAAATTTGGTGGGTTTACAAATGTACTAGAGCCAAATCTTATAGAGTCGCAAGGTCAAAGTTTGTCCTGGACTATATCCATGTTCAAACACAGGTTTACAAATGGGATTTGCGATGACATACATGCATTACTTGTTTACATCTTAGCACATATAGCTACATGATACAACACTATTTTTTGCATTAGTGAGAGTACTAAGTGCATACATGATTTGATATATGACGTATATAACATAACTAATACATTACTATAAGACCTCTTAAAAAATAAATCTTATAGATATTAACATAGAGACATACACCTATTTTTGCTTTTTGCATATCATGTCTATTATGCAAACATCTTCGTTACCTACACTTCCGTTACAACCGACTCTGAGCCTGGCAGAGCTTCTAGGAGAGCCGATGATGAGGAGAATATCTGATGGAGGCGCATTCCCCCCACGGGTCATCGGTATTAAATAACAGACTCCCGATCAGCCAGTAGCCCCCACCTATACACCGGATTCAAACCAGCCTAGAGGATCCACAGACAATATGATATACCGCCAGATCCTCCGGAGAGGATGATCGTAAGCCCAATGTTCATACAGCCACATGATCCTAACTACGTGCCAGAGCCTATATACCCTGAGTATATATCATTGGAGGATGAGCATGATTTTCCAGTTGAGGAGCAGCCATTACCTTCTGTTGATTCACCTACCGCTGAGTCACCCAGATATGTTACTGAGGTCGGAACTCGAGGAGATCCAGAGGAGTACGAGTATGATGAGACATAGATGGTCCGATCGACCACTAATCCTATGGGTCGGAGATGATGGAATGATGATGACGTTGAATCTATCTGGGGATGACCCTGGATGGTGAGATGATGAGGATGATGATGATGATGAGGAGGAGGAGGAGCACTTAGCTCCGGGCCGACTCTGCTATTTTTTGTTATTTTTGGGTTTTTTTTTAAAACCAGAGATGAGCCAGTTTTCCCACCTCGGGAAACAGAGCATGTTATAACACCACCTTCCCAAGACATAACTATTGGGGCTAGGATTATCGTCCGGCCTCAGGTTTCCATATCCCTTCCACCAGAGGCAGAGGTTGAGAGACTTCTGGCCATGACTACTCCATCACCATCACCACCTATCTCACTGATTGTAGCAATTCTATACACGTATAATATATGATGGAAAATTACCAATTTACCCTCGAGGACAAAGGTGAAAAGGAAAATCTATCACAAATATAAATAATATGATATAATACATATATTAACCAGGAAGTATGATTCCCGAGTCGTTATTCCCCAATGACCTGTGAAATTGAAACCACGTTTGTTGTTCGGATAATAATTTGAATTGGAAACAAAGTTTGCTTTGATTATCTACCTCTACAATTTAAAATAAGCAAATAATAACAATTAAACACGGAAACAAATAACAGGAAATCAAAAGTGCTAAATGATGTAAGGAATAAGAGAAAAATAAAAGCAAACGCCCAGCTTAACTAATAAGCTGGGAAATGGCCTTAATAAGCTACGACTTATTTTAAAAGCTAAAAACTAAAAATGTGTATAAGACTTTAATGAAAGGAAAAGAGATTGGATGAGCTAATGAAGCAAATACGGTAAAGACAATTGTGTGTGAGGCCAGGTCGTAGGTGGGTTTATTTCATCCCAGCCTTAGCTTTTTGCAATTTTTTTTTATTTTTGAAAAAGTTAAAAAAAACAAAGTTGTAGAAAAGAATATAAAATAAGCATTTTAATAGAAAGCAATTTTTAATGAAAGCCCAATAAGCTAGAAAGGGACAAAATAGATAAAAGGAAAAAGCATAAAAATAAGCACAGCAGTACTAACTTAAAAGTTAGTACTGCTAGCTTTATACTTAAAACTACTAAACTTCTAAAACTAAATAAGCTAAAATCTAAGACTAAATAATCTATAAGACCACAATAAGCTAAGGAAAGGACAATATAAGCTATTACTAACCTAAAACAAACCTATTAATACAGAATGAAAAGAACAGAAGCAAAATAAAAGTTAAAACGCTAAATAAGCACAGCATAACTACACTAAAAGTTAGTACTGGCTAGCTTTATAACTTAAAGTCCTAAACAAAATGCCGGCCTAATGAGACTATTCTAACAAGCTAAAAACTCAAAATGAAAGACAGGAAAGATAATGACGATTGCTAGAAGAGATCTAAGCTAAGTTATGCAAAATACTTTGATAGATTTCTACTAATTTTAACCTAACTTATGAAACTCTAATTATCCTAATCCTAGCTTATGAATTTAGCTTAAATAATCCTAAATGAGAGTTTTAAAGCAAACCCAAAAGACCAAAAGGCCACAAGCAGTACTAACTTTTAGTTAGTACTGATGTGCCAAACATCCCTATAACTAGACTCAAAACCATTTTAGCTTATGAAAATGAAATTAAGAGCTTAATTCCTAACTACCAGATTATAATTAGATTAAAACAACCTTAATAAGCATGAAACTATAAGTAAATAAGCCAGAAACAATAAGCTATAAGCTAAGCTAATATATTTGGATTTTTATGGATTTTTAGGACAAATTATGAAAAACTAAGATCTAAACTACAAAAGCTAAAAACAGATGATCAAACATTATTAATAAGCTCAATTAAACAGTAATAAGCACAAATTTAAGCTAGAGTTAAGCAGAAAATAAGCAAATGCAACTTATTAATATTTGAATTTAAAAGAGAACTTACAGAAACCTTAGCTAAACAAAGGCAATAGTGCTCAAGAGAGCTTACCAACAGCTCTAGCTTATCAATGATAAGCGCAAGTTAAAAGTCCATATGACTCTCTCTCTCTTTTGAGTTGTAAAGGTTTTAGTTTGGGGTTATATGGGTTTAATACTCTTGTGTTGCCATTTAAGCTCATCTTCCATAAGTCCAAAATCTATTAAGCAAAGGTATTAAAGCTGATTTTAAGGTTACAGTAGATTAGGTACTTATTAAAACTCAAATCCAAGCTTATAGACTTGGATGAGCTATAGAACGAGCTTATTAGTAGCTTATGTATTAGTAGCACAAACATTTGAGAATATGAGAACTTAATAATGAAAACAGCTTATGAAAACTTAAAATGATGATTTTATTAATGATTAAAAACGGATTACACTGCTTGAGAAATTGAAAGTTACAAAAGTTTAAAGAGAAACATTACATTTAAAACTGAAAATTACATAAGCTAATGAAAACTAAACATTTTTAAGAAAAAGGAGAGATATCTGTTGTGTGAGTGAATGAGGCTTTTTATAGCTGCCAGGAGAAGCTTCTAGGTCTAAAGTTTGTTACATGATCCCATAAATCCTGGCTCTTCATTCCTTCCAATGATTGGATCTCCATTGTGGTCCGTTAGATCAAATATTAGCTCATACAGATTTCCAGCGTGGCAATCCTTGATGTGACACTCTTGAGCTTACTTTTTGCAACTCCTTATAAGCAAAAACTCTATCTTGTTGTGTTCCTTTCCTGTACAGACGTGTCATTCCCTTTTGGAATTGACTAATGGAACCTCTTATGAGACGGTGTTAAATCTCTGCCTTCCTCGGCGTGTGACCTTAGTCACTTGAATGCGTACCTACTTACGTAATTTGAGAAATTACCTTTTGTTTGACTCGAGGTTAAACGTGAAGACAGTGAACAGTGGTAACTGTTCTTCCCGCGTTTTTTACTCTTATAAAAGGCACATTTGACTTTCTTTGACCCGGGTTATAAAAGTTTTGGGCCAGGTGTGTTGGATTGGGCTTGGACTTTGTGTTATAAGAAGTTAACGGGTGTTAACTCTTATAATTATAAGAGTTAACACCGTTAGGGTTTAGGAATTGTTTTTGTAATTTGGTTAACTATGAGGGACTGGTTTGGGAATTTTTAGGATTTTTGTCATTTTATGGTTGAACCATTAGTTTACTGAGGTTTGACCTGAGTGACTTTTGATAGCATACTCCTAGGCTCTTGTGTGCTCTTTTTTCCGTTCCGTTTCGTGTTTGTCCGGTTTTGCCATTTTCTTGTGAAATTTGCAATATCCGTACCTACACAATCATAAAGACAAAACAAGCAATATACAATGATTTATAGCACAATTTTGTCTTTTTATGGGCCACTTTTGATACAAAACGGATATGTGCTTTCACACATATCAAAATTCCTCAAACAAAGCGATTGCGTGTCCTCACGCAATGTTATATGCTTTATAAACCAAATACCTCAAAACTTTCCCCAAGACTCAAGTCTTTGAAAAGAATAAAGATTTTTGTAGAGAAGTTAAGAATCACAAGTTATAAAACATTCCTGTTTTCTAAAAAAAATTTAATTTTTTTTTAATTTTTTTTATAATATAACTGAGATTATTTTGACTTTCGTTATTTCCATAACTGTTAAGGGATCATAGAACAAGATACATTTCGATCCGAGAATGCCCCAAAAAGGATAAATTCATCGTGCCCCGAGACATTTCCAATTGGTCCAAACGAAGCCGTAAAACAAAATTCACATACTAATATCCGAAAAGATCGCTAACACAACTCTAATTATGGCAACTTCGTAACTTTTACATCCCGATAATACTATATCTTAAGTGAATGCTATTATGAATTTCACCATGGAGATCAACGTTTGCAACATACTTATGCTTTAACGTTCCACCTTAGAATAATGAGTTTTATGAGGCGAGATCATCCAATGTAGCAACTTCGATCTCGGCACATCCCAACCTTGCGGCTAAGTGACCAGGCTTTTGACATCCCACAGAGACTAGTATTGGGACTCACGGACCTTAGGTTACCAAAAACTCTCAGGGCTTCTCGGGATATGTCATAGCATAGACAATAAATAGTCAAAGTGCAAAAAGCATATTTAATTTAACAAAAAGACATCATAGTCAAAGTGCAAAAGCATATTTGATTTTAACAAAAAGAAATCAATTTATTAATACAATTTAACTATTTAGACATTTATGCAATTGTAAAACTCGACCTTTTAGAAGACTGCAACATCGGTTGTGAGCCGGCAAGATGCAACAAACTTTTATCAGTATCGGATCTTTATTCTTACTATGGGCTTTTCTTTAGAAGACTACCACATCGATTGTGAGCCGGCAAGAGGTAGTAAACTTTTATCAACCCACAGCTTTTATAATAATATTTTTTAATTTTTTCATTATTTTATTTATCATCATTTTTTTATATATATATAAAGAAGACTTCTTTTTGAAAAATTCAAGTATAAATTTGAACTAAGACTAAATTTTTTGCTATATATTACATAAAAATTGTTGATTTAAGTTTAATCTCCAAAAACAGCACGTATATTATTTCGGTTAAGAGCTTATGGGAGAAAAAGCAACAAATTACATACATGAGCTCTTAAGATTTCTAACTAATCCTTGTTTAGCATCCTATACATACTTAACTCTATCATTTTTCATTTTTTGCGAAAATCGTGAACGCTTAGCCTAAAAGTTAAGGAACAAGCTAGAGCTCAACACGCTCGATCGGGTTAAAATTTACACTTATTCTACCCAGCAAGAAAATCTAAATTGTGACAAAAACACTTATTTTATTTTTGAAATTTTTTAGATTTTTCATAGTTTTGAAAATTTTGGTGGGAAAACAGGGTACGTAAGAACAACGGGTAAAAGTAGATAAGATCATATCGAAGATATACTACCCCATACTAAAATCAAACATTGTCCTTAATGTTTCCTAGCCTAAGACTTAAAAAACGCCATACTAGAACTCAAAAAGGTCGAATGCATAAGTCAAACATGAAGAAAGTATCACAAAAATCTTTAGCCGTTTATTAAGTGTGCTAAAAGATAAATGTCAGTCGATAATAATCTTAAGGATATCGGATTTCCCCAAACTAATGGCAAGCAAAGGCTATGAAGCTCTAGTGGACTGGGACAACACACCGAACACGAGAGTCTTCAGAAAAATTGGGTTCAATCCTGCAAATAATCACAAGTACAAACACAACAGGAATCGGAAGAGTACAAGCCTCCTCACATCACAATAGAAATAAGAAAGAAAAATAGAAAATGGATAAGCATGGGGTGCCTCCCACGAAGTGCTTTGTTTTTTGTAACAGAGTCACATAGCTTGACTTGATCCCTGAATTCATTCGTCCTTAGGGAGAGCAAATGGCACTGGCTTAAAAGAAAAATGAAAAGTGGAGATGCCGGGGTCAAAAATGAGGTCCTCACTCCCGAAAGAGAGAATAAAAGGGGAATCCTCGAAGTAGGTGAAATATGGGAGAAAAGTCCAAATGACAAATGTAAAGGAATTGCCATCTTTAACATTTAGGGATAGAATAATTTCACCTTGGTTAAAAACAAAATCATTCTTTATGGCCGTATCGAGCTTAAAATTTAAGCAAACATCCGGTGGTTTCGACGGAGGTCAAGGAGATAATGGATTGTATTGATGATCAAGGTAAGGTGACTCATGTTCGGGGAGGAAAGTAGAATTATCTTCATCTTCGGAATCATCATTTTTAATACCTGGTGGAATTAAATCATCCGAAACAAGGAATATATCGATCTCTTCTTGAACGGGGTCACTATCCTCAACAGGGATAGGATATGCGGGAAGAGACTCGATAATTAAGCTTGGATTAGCATGAAAATTTTCTGGTGACCGGGAAGTTGAAATCTCACAAAGCAATGTCATAAGACTAAGATATTCCTCATGTTCTTTAGCAATTCTTAAAGAATTTGTAATGATTTCTCCGGCGAACTCATGGTGGAGAGGATCATTCCGTAGAGAAAAAGTAATCGAAGTATTATGGATGGATTTATTCTGCTATGATTCATGATTGAAAATCACTTCGGGAGAGAGATTATGGGTGGTATCATTACTAAGTAGACTCTCAAGAAAAATTACATCTCTTTCCGAATCATAATAACCTTCCTCAAAATTAGAAGACACTTCCATGGCTAGAAAAGCATCGATATCATCAATATCGTCCCTCGGCTTGAAACACTCAACCTTATCGAACAAAGCTGTGTTAAGTAAAACTTGCTTATTAGACTTTGAAACGTTGGAGTTCTCGTTCACAACATCTTCCACCATCTCGTTAAAGAGAGGATTTACGTTGCTAGAGTTGAAGTTATCATCAAATTCGAAAAGAGGGTTTGAATAAACTCGAAAATTTTCTTCTTGAACATCCTTCTTAAGAATTGAATCATCATTACCTGGTGGAAATGAATCAAGAAGAGTGAGTTCATCGGCGAACTCCTCAAGATTATCACTAGTCTTCACCGGAGAAGAACTAGGAGGAAGAGCATCAGAATGAATAGTGGTACTGCCACTAAATGGCTCATCTTTCAAAAAATCAATGACAGAAATAGCGTGAGCAAATTGCTTATTCTTGCTTTTCTCAGATTTATCAGCATAAAAGACAAGTTCATCACTTCCTACTCTTAATGTTAATTTTTCCTCATATAAATCAATGAGAGCTTTTGCAGTGCGAAGGAAA
>BQNB010031107.1:0-54291 GCA_026074375.1 Tanacetum coccineum
TTGAAAACTATGTGTTATTACTTTTATGTCACCTTGTAAACTGTTGGGACCGAAACTAAACTCTAATCTTTGGTGATGCATCGAATTAAAACTTTATTTAAAAACATCTCTTTTGAGGTCATTTCCTATTACTTGTTGTTGTGCTATGACGTCGCACCCCAATTGTTATCGTTCCGCTGCCGTCAGATTTCGAGGGTGTGACACCTCATCTGCTCCATGGTCTAGAGGCACACTAGTTTAAGGTAACTCAGTGTCCTTTTTGGTTCTCCTACATTTTTGAGTCTTTCTTATTCTTTGATAAGTAGTTAGAGATGGGAGAATTTGCTCAATGTAAGCTTCATGAAAAACAATTTGAGATACTGCAGGTTGGTGTGCTACAGTTTGGGGTGCTATAGTTGGAGATGTTTCAATGTGAAGTGATGCAATTTGAGGTTCTGAGACATTTGGTTGTGAGGTAGAGGGTGTGGGTTGAGGTTCAGGGTGTATTGCTGAACCTTCACCCTCAGGTGCTTGGTTTTGCACCAACATAGAGGCAAAAAGTGAAGTAATGTTTCTTGAAAAATTGACAATTTTCCTTGCCATATTTGAGAAAACCTTTTTAGTATGGCATGGTGTCACATATGTATCATTAAAAGGTTCTGGTAAATCTTTAATCTGATTATTCAAAAAGAGTTGTAAAAACCTTGGATACATTAAAAACTTCTTTGAATCCAAGTTCCTTAACATACCATCAAAAATTAATTTAGAAAAATTAAATTTTTGACCCTTTGCCAAACATATAACTGCTGAAGCCAAATTAGTTGAAAACTCATTCCAAGCAGTTGATTTTGAACTTATGCAATGAAGGATGGTATGTATTAGGAATTTCCATTGTGGAGAGAATGAACCTTTTTGAAAAGTAAGTTTTGTTGAAAGTTGTTCATATCCCATCAATGCAAGGTTTTCAAAAATTTCATCATTTGTGAGGCAAGTTACACCATCCTCATCATTAAAGAGAAGATCACTTCTCACTAATGATTCTGATATAACCACAGCCTTGCCATCAACAATAGCATGTATTTGCTTCACAGAATTGATTATTTTGGAAGTAGTAGTGTTCCAAAACTGTTCAATATAAGAAGCATAGATAGTAGGACTTACAGTGAGAGCATAGTTGATTGAACATGTAGAGAGGAAGTCTACTAACTGATGAAACTCTGCATTCTCATCACTCTTTTCCAAACAGGCTACCATATTGTGTTGATCGACAAATTTCAAATCAGCCATTTAGTTTTATCAAAACCTATAGGTTCTTTGCCATTGAAGATTAACTTTCTTCCAGTCTTCTTACAAAATCGCTTAACCCTCATAGAGAGCATGGCCACCTGCCATTTAAGGTCCATTTCTTCTAAATCATCATGATCAATCTGCTCTAGGTCTTCATCATCCAGTTGTGGACTATTTGACTGATTAGCAAAGAATGAGAACATTAGATCATTAGTATATGATGATGAAGAGGTTTGTCCCTGAGAATTATGGCCTGATGCAGTAGAAACACTATTAGCAGTATTAACTTCATTACTCCTACTAGTGTATTCTGCATAGAGAAATGCCACATTCTGAGAGTTTGAAGATGATCCAAAGGAACCTTTGATATCAGCTTCAAACACTTTTAGGTTATTGTATAGATCATCAATATCCAAATCATCTATACCATCTTTGTTCCTCATAATCAAGGCTAAATTATTCCATGATGAAGGTATAACTCTTAAAAAGTTTTGATTTGCATCTTCATTAGGAACAGCTGCACCATGAACTTCTAGAAGGATGATAAGTTTTTAAAACCTATCAAATGCTTTATCTAAGCCTTCTGTGTCAGATACAGAAAAGTTTTCAAATTGTTGCTTCAAAACAGTCTTCTGCATCTTCTTAGATTTAACATTGCCACCAAATCTACTCTTGATAGCAGCCCACAGAGACTTTGCATCCTTTATTCCATGGAACCTCAGTTGATACTCATCAAGAATAGCCAAAAGCAAAATGCTTTTAGCTTTTCTTTCTCTTTGTATTTGTAATAGTGCTTGAGCAGTATTTAGAGGTACTTCAGTTTCAATACCTTTTTCATTAGTTGTTACTTGTATAGGACCATCATCATTCAAGATCACTTGCCACAAACTATAATCTGTGTTAGTGAGATACTGCTTCATCCTCATGCTCCAAAGGGTATATTCACCCTTCTTGAGGATAGGAAGTTTTACAGTAGACACCATTTGAGGAGATTCTACTGGTGCTATTTGTGTTGCAGGTTCTTCACCAGACATTGTGTATTATAGGAAGAGATCTAGATCTGATAAAGTTCTTCTTATTCAGAGTTTCTCCACAAGCTCTGATACCACTTGTGAAGTCCCAATAAACAGATCTTCTTTAGCCTGTTAAAGCTTAGTTAACCTGGATAAATCCAAACTAACTATAAGAGAAACTATGATTGTGAATACTACAAGTTATGCGGAATCTAACTTGTAATACTAAGAAGAACAATGAATACTAAACTTGAATATATTGATTGCAAATATTCTTCTAAGATTACAGAATAACTAACTATGAATTCTACATTCTAACTATGTCGTAGGGTTCCTTTTATACACCAAGGAAAACCATAATGGGCTTATAAAACGCGTATAATGATAATGCATATCTATTCCTAATATATCTCATGCATATCACTTTAGAAGTACTAACTATATAATACTAACAACACTAACTATTAACTAACAGTACTTACTATACTGATAGTACTAACATTTGTACTGACAGTACTAACTAATATAACTAGCAGTACTAACTACTTAGTCTATTTCTTCAGTCATTAGCAGCAGTATCAATCTTGAACCAGCAGTAGTAACTTAAAATTCCCAACATAAGGTTTATGTATGAAACAACGACACCTTAGAGCATAAGGCATCAACATATATCAAAGTCCTTAATGAATTTGTACTTACAGCACCTTCCAAGTGGAAAGCGTTTGTCCGCTCTCTCACCGTCCCCCCTTTTTTGTTATCGTAGCCGGGGTAGTCCTCATTATTGAAGTCGGCGCACTCAGTCAATCCCAACCCACATTCGAAAGCCAACTTTGGAATATGCCACTGATTAAGCGAATCCTTCCTTTTATGGGTCACATGACATTGGCCTTCGGGACTCAACATAAAAACGGCGTTGAGGAAGAAGCCATGGACTAGCTCTCGGTGTTTATTGCAAGAAGCCAAAGAAAAGAAAAAAAACATGATTAAGTTTATATCACAAATAACATAATCTACAAATATATATGAACCAACATTTATTATTTATAAATGTTTTTTAACATAATGATCACATATAACTTCATGACACAACTCAGAACATATGATCAAATAACTCTTGTTTCGACCAATCTGATCATCCAAGAACACCAGCAAAACCTTTTAAAATTAGGCCATGTTTAAAATTTTCTTGCACCAAAATATTTGAAACAATTGTCATAAATGACACAACTTGAAAATATAGGACCAAATAACTCATGTTTTGACCTATGTGATCCAAGAACATAACCAACTAATTTAACTAAAGAACCCATTCCTTATAACACAAAACTTAATTGAATTTATATAAGATATGAGCATGTAAAACTTAGTTGATGACGGCTAGTGTACTTTCGTCGCCTATAAACCCAGCATGGGGGAAGTTGTAGATTATAAAGTCAAAAGTTCTACCATGAAGACTTGGGTGCTTAGACATTTTTCTTGCATCAAAGCCATACAAGACGGTAGCACTGGAATCTGTTAACAGTCTTATATTTGCCAATGCGTCAGGGGATACTTTTCTTTAAGATCCTCTGATCACAATAGACACATGCATGTGGGGTAAGTATCTAGTTGAAAAATAACATACATATATGCTTGTGTTAGTCTAGCTAATTCAAATAAGTTACATAAACAAACTTACTAGTCGTGTCATAAGAAGTGACTGTCATATTTGCTCCTGATCCTAATGTGATACATATGCTCTTTGAGTAGGAGAAGTTCCCTTCTCCTACGAACAACATGCTACTATCCGGGCTATAATCCAAGTGAGCCATTCCTTGGTGATCAAGCAACAAACAAAGAAACAAGAATTCCAAAAACTTACAGAACTTAACCTCGAGAAAAGGTAAAGAACACCAGCAGGAGAATGGTTCTATTAATTGAACTATGAGATGGTCTGCCTAGCAAGGAGTCGACTGTTACAATTTAACCGAACATTTATATATATAGGGTGTGTTTGGTTTGATTAGGACGCAAGGAATAAACTGCCCTTTGTGTTCGGCCCACACAAAATATTTCTTTTTGGCAAAAATCAATATATATATTTTCTTGGGTAAATTACATTGTTGGTCCCCAAACTCCACCCCGTTTGCGTGTTCAGTCCCCCATTTTAAAAATCGGTGGAAATGGTCCCAAAAGTGGTCATTTTGGTGCGTGTTTGGTCCCAAGGGATGAATGGTCGTTAAGTCGCTTCGTTAGTGATGGGTACTATTATAATTTCGCATTAAAAGTATATAGTGCACCGTTGGTCCTTAAGTGTAAATTTTTTTGGGTACACCTGTACATCCCATCACATCACCAATTAATATTTCTACTATTCACTTTACTTACACCTCTCATCCTTATCATTTCACAAGAATATTCCTACCCGAATCATATTCCTACTCTCTCAAAAATCACTCACATAACCATACCGACAATATTTTTCTTCAATCAAACCCTACATGCAATGGTGTTAGAGGACCACACGGGATGGAAGCTCCGCCGTTGACAGTGGACGGGCACCACCGATCAACTCATCGAAGATCTCAAAGCGGCTTATGGTAATGATTTGAAGGCCTTTTGCTGAAAGTTGATTTTTTTTACAAATGTAGTGTTCTTTACTTTTTGATTTATGAAGTTAGGTTTTGATTTTGATTTTCAGATAATGCACCCAATATGTTTTCGATTCGAATACATCATGGTGGAAATTTTCAAAGGTATCCAGGCCGAATGTATGTCAGTGGTCGTGTCGATATATTTGATATGGTCGATATCGATTTGTTTGCTGTCGTTGCGCTGAACATGATGGTTCTTAAATTAGGTTACACAGGTAATTTTGAGCCCATGTATTATAATTATCTTAGACCACTCACCAGTCTAGATGAAGGGTTGTATGCTTTGGCTTGCGAGGAGGATGTTCATTGCCTGGCTACTCTTGTTAGAAGCTTTAAGTTAATTGAGGTCTATATAGAACATGGTGTTAGTGTGTTACCGCTTTAGACTCTTACCTTACGGCACCACGGTTTAGGGCAACATTAGAAGAGATTACTGATGAGCCTGATAGCATTGTAGCAAACAAAAGTGAAAAAATATTGTTGTTGACTTGGCATGAGTCTAGTGAAACACCTAAGGAACCTGTTTGTGACTCTGTTACACCTAGCTCTTTGCCACAACATGATTCAAGTACACCTTGTAAGGATTCTGTTTGTGAGTCACAACATGATTGTATTTTAACCCCTCCTACTAATGAGTCTGTCATTACATATATACAGTTAAGTGGTGTACAGGGAGTTGACATACAAAGCCATGTTCTCCCGACAATACAATCACAGTTTAGTGACATAAACCTGAGTGTTGTCTCAAAACAAGCAACTGCTAGTCAGGTTATAGATGATGTGATAAGGTAATTATCATTTGATGAAACAGAATTAGATGGAGAGGCAGGCTTTGCTGATGTTGCAGGGAGTGGTGTGGACAGTTCAGGGTTAAGTCATGATGAGTCTTTTGGAGTTGATGACTTTGACTTGAACTTAAATAAACCTGTAAACCTAAATGTTTCCCAAATTGAAACACAATCTGAGCTCCCTATATTTAAGGAACCATATGTTGGTAGAACTCAGGAACCCATATTGGCAAAGGTTAGCACTCAAGAACCTATTGTGGCAGAGGTTAGCACTTAAGAACCCAGAGGTTAGCACTAAGGTACCCATTATGGAAGAGGTTGGAACTTAGGAATTTAGTGTGGAAGATGTTGTACTTGAAGATTATGTGAGTTCTAGGGAAGATGCTAAATAGGTTAATGGTCATAAAGATGAATCAGCTCCTACTGATGGATAGTTCTTCTATGATGATGAAGGAATAAATACAACATATAAAACTAAATACGATGTTCAGTCTAGTAAAGATGCAGGTACAAATGATGATGATAATGATTTAGATGAAGATTTTTTGGTAGATGAAGAGAATGAGATTGTAAAGCCTGATGTTGATGTCTATTTGTTTGGTATAAGCATGGATCATCCTTTTGAGAACATTGGTGTCACTAATCTAGTGTCGGATGATGTTTTAGAAGGAGAGGACGTGGATGTCATCAATGCAGATGTTCGATAGTGACCCTGGTAATGATGAAGAAAAAAATTATAGGAAGAGAAGGTTAGCCGAATTAAGGGCAGAAATGGAAAGTGTTATAAATGCTAGTAGTCAATGGAAGTACTCATTTTACACTGGCCAAAAATTTACAACTCCAAAAGAGGCTAAGGACAGAGTCTACCTGCATTCCATTGAAAGCAGAAGGAATTTGAGGCTGTATAAGAATGATGGTGTCAGGATAAGCGCAAGAAGTGATGGAAAAGTGCATGTATTTACAATGTCACAGGGTACTGGACCAACTGGCCTAAATTGTAGAATGGACGCTGGGCCTAGTGGATCAACCGGCCCAACTACTAGGATTAGTAAAAAAAGGAAGAATACAAGTACCAATGATGACAGTCAAGCATCTTCTTCTATTTTAGATGCACATGATAAAGGGGATCTGATGACATCAAATAACGTCTATTTAATAGCATCATTTATCCCATGTAATTAACCCATTTTGTATAATTATTGCAAAGAATTGTTAATTAATCATTCATATTTAAGAATTGCAGTAATTATAGAGTACTTGGTGAAGATTGACTAAAAGGTACACATTTTGGAGCTTAAACGAAGATATTTTAAAGATTAATGTTTTGACTACCAATACGTCGTATCCATCAAGGAAGATACGGCGTATATGTGCCTGCACTCACCAAAATACAACGAAGGAATGAAGATTAATACGCCGTATCCAGGAAGACCAATACACTGTATTCAAGCTATATGGGAAGATAATATTCTGGAAGATATCAAACGTGGTCCCTACTCCAAGAAACCCCTAATACGCCGTATCTAACACATTGGATACGCCGTATCGAAACCGACATCAAACCTTATATATAGAAAACTCAAAAACGAGTTTTCAGTATGTTAAATCATATTCTCAATACCTAAACCATAAAAGTCGATTTTCAGAGGACAAAAAGAGCAGAAGAGTTCGAGCAACGCGATTAATTCCATAGGAGACAACGTGTAATTTCTTATACTCTTGTAATCGTTCAGTTTTGGTATCATTCATTAACTCGGTTAGTTTACCTTGGCTAAATCATTACTCTTGTATTAATTATGACGTTTGAAGGCTAATAACTTCGGGTATTAGCCATTGTTATGAAGATCTTAATATTTGGTTTGTTTATCTTGATTTCTTAATTTATCGTTAATTGCTTGTTTATGTTTATCGTCATACTTGTTTACGTGCTTAAGTATGCAACCTATCATTCAACTGGGTCTAGTCTTATATATTTAATGTGCTACAACTTTGGTGTTGTTTGGGCGTAGGCTAAAAGTCTGGGATAGGTCTCCATATTGCATTTTATATATCTAGAATCATAGGATCACAAATATTGAACTATCCTTGCCTTTAGTTTAATGAGCTTAGTTGAGCCATAAAGTGACCTTGGTATCAATGAGTATGTTCTTATTCCATTGGTAAGGACTCGGACAGTGGACTACTAGTATATAAAGAGCCATTAAGCAGTAAGTGGGTAAAGTCTCTATGAGCTAGGGTTTAACAAGATCATCATTGCCTTAATCCTTAAGATAGATTATAATCAGCAAATAAGGATGCTTTATGCGGATGCATTTAATTGTGACAGAATTTAGTGTCTAGGTATTAAGGTAGAAGTCCCTCTTAAAGTATAAGAATGATATGCCACTTCGAGATAAGTAATCATTGCACTAATAAACAAAACAACGTTTTGATTGGATTAATAATGGTTAATATAATTTTCTTATATTTGGCTAGACCGCTCTTTTATCTTCTGTTAATTTGCTTGCGTGTGTTTTAGTGTCTTGAATTGGTTTTAGTCACCAAAACAAACCGTTCTGTCTCTATGGCTTAACCCCTTTTTTCCATTTAGATTTAGGATTAACATAGGTTTAGCATAGGTTTTACATAGATTAGATTAACTCTAGATTAGAAAAACTAAAGTATTAATAAATTGAAAGTATTCCTCGCTCTTAGTGATCGACACCCTACTTACCACGAAACTCCCACCGACCGGGCACACTGCCCGTTAAAGTGTTGTTTTTGGTTAAGTAGGCAAAATATAAATTTAAAACTTGAATCACAAATCACACCCCTAACTACAACACCTCAAGTTTTTGGCGCCGTTGCCGGGGAGTAAGAATTAATCTTGATTTTTATTTGATATTTTGGTTTTTAGCATTAGATTAGATCTAACCCTTAGGATTAGTGTAATTTAGATTAGTGTATTATTCTGTATATTTTGTATATTTGCTTGTAAATTTGTGTGTTTAATTGTTTGCGTATTTAATTATTTTTCATAATACACTGTTCTGGTCGATAAACCGATACGGCGTATCCACTTCTATTGGATACGGTGTATCCAACTTTCTATCCAATACAGTGTATTCATTCAAAAGGATTAATACGGCGTATTCAGTTCCATTGAATACGGCGTATTGACCATCTGATACAGTGTCAGACCTAGTTTTTCGCATTCAATTCCCGTATATCTGTGTTTTCTTTCTCCTGAGCCCATCCTACTGATTGTTTATCCCTTGTTTCAGGTAGTGCATGACAAGAAGTTCAACTTAGGAGCTATTTACACCTTTCAAGGATCCAGAATGAGAATTTCAATCATATAGGAAGCACTTCAAGACACTAAGTCTTGACGAATCGAGATCGCCTGATTTCGATCTATTTTCTGACCAAGAAGAATACTCGGAGGAAGACGTTGCGGAAACAATGGTGGAAAAAATAGAACAATACATGAGCAAAACTTAAGCCGACTATGGATCGGGAGTTGCTAGGCCTAAGATCGAGGACAAGGATAATTTTGAACTAAAAGGCTAATTTCTCAAAGAACTACTAACCAACACTTTCAGCGGTTTAGATCATGAAGATGCGAATGAACATATTGAGAAAGTTCTTGAGATCGTGGATTTATTCCACATCCCCAATATTACTATAGACCAAGTGATGCTTAGAGCCTTCCCCATGTCCTTAAATAGAGCTGCAAGTCGTTGGCTAAGAAACAAACCATCTGGTTCGATTACAACTTAGGAAGATCTGAAGACTATGTTTCTAAGAAAATATTGCCCACCTTCTCGTACTGCAAAGAAAATGGAGGAGATCAACAATTTTTAGCAAGAACCGGATGAAAACCTCAATCAAGCTTATGAGTGATTTAAAGAACTCTTAATGAAGTGCCCTCAACATTACTTAACGGAGATGCAGGAGGTAGTCTTGTTTTATAATGGATTGGATGTTCCAACTAGACAGATTCTTGATTCAAGAGGAGCCATACCATCAAAGACTGCTGCTGATGCTAAAGTCACCATCCAAGAAATGGCTGAATACTCTCAAAAATGGCATAATGGAACATCAAGGACCAGGAGTAGTGAAACTTCTGATGGATTAGCAGCAATACAAGCACACCTCAACAATCTTGGAAGAGAAATCAAGAAAGTGAATGAAAAAGTCTATGCTGCTCAAGTAGGATGTGAACAATGTAAAGGTCCCCATTACACCAAAGATTGTCCACTTAAGGAAGAATGGAAAATCCTCGAAGAAGCTTACTACACATAATTTGGTGCACCTTTTCAAAGAGGGGGATATAGATCAACTGCTCTGGGATTTTATCAAAGGAACAACACGAATCCTTCATACCAAGAACAAAGGCAATTTATGGAAGATACCCTGAGCAAGTTTATGAGTGAATCGGCAAAAAGACCTGAGGAGAACTCCAATTTGATCAAAGAGATCCGAGCTTTAACGGATGCTGCCATAAGGAACCAAGGAGCATCAATTAAAACTTTAGAAATCCAAATCGGAAAAATGAGCAAGGTCCTACAGGAAAGAGGATTAGGAAGTTTACCGAGCTCTACTGAAACTAACTCGAGATAGCATGTCAAGTCAATCTCAACTATTTTTGAAGCTGATTCATACTCGATACGCCGTATGGGATCCTTCCCATACGCCGTATCCACTGAACGAAACCGTACACTGATGTACGAGACAAAACAAACGACAATTCCATTTCCAAGTCATTTGAATGGTTACTACTTTGAAGAAAAGAAGGGATCATATGGACCACAATTCTCGGAAGCTTACTCTGAAGCTTCACCTATCAATAATTCCATACCCAGAAAGGAGAAAGACCTAGGGAGTTTCACTTTACCTTGATTTATTAATAATGTTTGCTTTGATAATTCCCTTGCTGACTTAGGAGCTAGCGTAAGTGTTATGCCTCTCTCGACCTACCTTAACTTAGGATTAGGCGAATTAGCTCACACTAAGTTGACAGTTGAACTAGCAAATATGACTGTGAAATATCTAAAAGGAATTGCTGAAAACGTGCTAGTAGGTATTGGTAAATTTGTTTTCCTCATAAACTTTATAATTCTTGATATGCCCGAGGATATCAAAGTGCCCTTGATCCTCGGAAGACCATTTTTGTCTACCGCTCGTGCTAAGATTGATGTTTTCAAAAGAAAGATTACTTTAAGGTTTGGGGAAGAGAAAATAATTTTCAAAAGTGTTAAACCTGCTAGTAGTTTAATTAAGAGGGTCTACATGCTAAGCTTAAGAGAAAGAATGGAACTTGATTTAAAAGCTAGGCTAATAGGAGAGACTTTGGTGTTGAATAGATCATTAGACCCTTTCTTTGAGGATTACATTGAACTAAACGATCTTAATGTACCATTAGAACTTAGAAGAAATCAAGTTGATGATTTAATGCCCACCATTGAGGAAGGTGAGGTAATTAAAGAATTTAGAGCTAGGAATGATGATAGAATGGTTAGCAAAGTTTTTGGATATCCTAGTAATTGCGACTACGATAAGAAGATCCATATGGATTGTGCTTTCGAAGAATCGCTCCGGCACATTGACTTACCCTTGACCAGATTGTGTCTATCGACACTGTGTCTTCTTTCCACCGTTGATGAATGCAGCTATATGTTAGTTCAGTACTCATATCTAGTTGAGTATGTCAGCAAGATTCTTCGTATCTCTAATCTCCATCGGAGCGTCTAGTTGTGTGGTATGTGCTGAGATTGATATGTCGTTCTTCCTGACTATTCATCTCTCGGCTCCTGTTGTATTTGCTAGTGATCGTGTGTATCTTTGTGTATCTGAGAGAGACCTAGTGGGAGAGACGAGTGATAGTGGAGTGAATGTTAGTCTGTCTCTAGTCTAGTTCTTGAAAGTAGAACTGTCGCGTCGCTCTTTATAGTATGGACTAGAAGTTGAGTTATTGTCTCTGTATCTAGAGATCGATATTTGGACTCTGTTGGTGTAGTGTGTGTATCTTGTGGGGGCGGATGGCAGTCTGTGTTCATGTGGGGTCTGGCTCTCTCGAGCAGGAATGATCGCGCCGGCAGACCTTTGGTCGTAAGTTATCGCGTAAACTGCTTTCGTGCGCGGTAGGACGCGCTCGTCGAATAATATTTCTCTACGGCCTCTCTTGTTGTTTTTTAGACTTTGATTGAATGTATTGTGACTTGTTGTGGTTGGTTAATAATGTCTAGATACATGGTCCGAGATGTCGCGATTTCCATATGTTCCGGTAGCGCACACTGTCATTGTTTTGGTGTAGACAGGACTGTATTCTCATAACTCGCTCTCGCTCTTTCGCGAGACTCTCGGCTCATAGACACAACCTTGTGTGTGTCACTAGAGCTACCTCATGTTTTCATAGATCCGATGTGTGTGTCGCGCGCCTCGTCAAAAGTAACAGAATAGTTCACTACATAGAGTCACTCCCGCTATGAGATCGACAGTGACTCCACTTAGAGACTGTGACATACCAGTGACACATCTACGAGAGTCTTTCCTATCTTGCTATCCCTTCTCGTCACCTCTCTTGCAGTTGAATTGCCATCTCCCTTTCATCTCGGTTCTTATTCTCCATAGATAAATTGTGCATAAATACCCCACGTAGACAACTCGTGATCCTGCGTACACAGGCCACAAATCACTTCATATCACATCAAATCCACTTCAAGATCCTACATCTATATTCTTTACACTTCCTTAATTCACGTTAAATGGAAACAAAGGTTACTTCATCTTCGGGTTCAGTTTTAGAGGAACCAGAGATACAGAAACTGCAGATGCAAGCAAAGATTTTAAAAAGAAAACTCCTTGAACAAATTATATGCACTTAAATCAACCGCTCAACTTCTTGAAAGACAGACTTTCTCTGATTGTCCACTGTATCAACAAGCTTTTGCACAACTCTTTGGTGATAGTGTCAGAACCTTCAAGTTTCAGTTATCTCAACACATGAATACTTAGAAACATAACTCAATGCAGCAAACACTTCAAGGATGGATTCCAAAATACGCTCTAAGTGTGATCAAAGCACAGTTTGAAAGGTTCATTAACTCTGACTTGTTAAAGCCTCTCGATAGTCATTCAGACTTTTTCCATCTTGATCGAGAAGTAAGAGGAAAACTTCCAGATATAACACATAAAATGACAGCTCAAACATTCATGGAACAATCATCCAGGGACAAAAAACATGAACTCCATTGAGCAATGTATAGTAGAAATTGCAAGACATGAGGAAAGAGCTTATGATTACGTTGAAACAGTGAGTGAAAGACATGTTGCAGAATTCAACAGTGCAAGGTTCAAGAGGTTTTCACTTTCATCGGTTACAAGTTCAGGAGATGAAACAAGCAGTGGGATTGTATTAGATGAAGAGATTGATAAGAAGGAATTGGAAGCACATTACGGTTTCATGGCAAAAATTCAGGAAGCCTTACCTGCAGAATCAAGTTCTACTAATACGCCATTGGAACATGTACAAAACAATGATGAAAATAATGTGTTTGCCAATGAAAGACAACATTATGAGAAACATGCTGCAGAATGTGCTGATGAGCGTGTTGCGCTTGCTAATTTAATTGCAAATTTAACTCTTGATACTGAGGAAAACAAAATGATTTTAAAGCAATTAAAGAAAGCAAACGCATCGACTCAAGAATTGAAAAAGTGCAAAACTAACCTTGATGAAACCAATAGTACTCTGGGGGAGGCTATTAGTTGTCGGGATAGTTGTCTGATTGCACTTTAGAACAAACATAATGAGTTTGAGAAGTACAAAGCCTTTAATGACCGGACGATTGATTATGAAATTCTTCAAACAAAGTTAAATGAAACTCTAGGACTATTAGCTCTAAAAGACATTGAAATTAAAGAAGGTTTGAAAACTAAAGCCTATGAAATTTCAGTTCTTAATCAGAAACATGATGAATTAGTCAAAAAGAGTCTTTTAACAAGGTCACAACTAGAAGGTTATCTCAAAGAGAACACAAAGGTCATTTCGGATTTAAAGGTTAAGGAAGAAAAAGATATTGACAAGATGATTGAAATGGATAAACAGTTAAAGTTTTTGAACGAAATTGTTTATACTCGTAATCAGTCAATTCAAAACATTCATATGTTAGCACCAAAATGCGCAACATATAATGGTAGAGCAACCTTTGCTAATCCTAAGTACCTCAAGATAGCTCAATCTGAGAAACCATGTTTGTATGAGATCCCATATGATACTTTTGATCTTGCAAACAGATTTGCCCCCAATAGGGAAGAGACCATGACTCTTGCAAATAAGAGTAGATCAAAATTAAATAAAGATTATGTTAAAACCATTGTTAACAAAACAAAATAGTCTTTATGAAATTTTCAAAGCACCCTCACTGGAGTATCTTTATCAGTTGGAATGCGCTAAAGAAGTTAGGAAGACAGTGTGGAGAAAAACGTTTAACAGAACAAAACCAAACATTGCTAAAAACGTGTCCTTTATACCCGTTTCTAAATCCATTAGTAAAAGTAGACAAGTTTATAACGAAATGACAAACAACTTTAATCGTTTAACGAAAACAATTTGTGAACAAGGCTTGGACTATTTATACTATAGTACGCATTTCCTAACCCAACTGCTAAGAGTATGGAAGTTTTGATCAAAACCTTATTAATGCCTCTTTCAGACAAAACTATACTGGACAGTCATTGTTTTGTTTATGAACTAAAAACAGAAATGCATGACAATTTGGAGTACGCTAAATCCCTTGAAAAGGAGATTGACGAACTTGAATATGAAAAGGCTGATTTTTCAAACATTTATGATCTACTTCTCGAAGAGTGTGTGTCTAAAGATGTTTTATGTTCATATTTGATTCTCTGTCTGATTTAATTGCTCATACTGGATTACAATGTTATATTTACCAAGGTCAAAGAATGTGAATTGTTCTTGCACAAAAGCTTCGAAACAAACTGAATCTGTTAACAAAGAAGTTCATAATAATTTGTTAAAAAGTTTTTCTAAACTTGAAAAACACTCGATTTCTCTTGAACTTGCTTTACAACAATGTAAAGAACAAATGAAAAACAACTCAGTTTGCAAAGAAAACGGATCAAATGTATTTCGAAAAGAACGTGAACAATATCATGAAATACAGGATTTGAAAGCTCAAATGCAAGACAAGAACATAGCCATCAGTGAGTTAAAGAAACTCATTGAGAAATGCAAAGGAAAGTCTGTGGAACTCGTTGATAAACCATCTGTTGTTCGACAACCAAATGCTCAACGGATTCCAAAACCATCAGTTTTAGGAAAACGGGCTCCTTTTTTAAATTCTCCTGAAATGAGAAGTTTTCAAACGAATCAGTCGGTTAATAAAACTAATGCGTCGGATAGTTTGTTTAAACCAGTCACTCTACATAATTTGCCTCAGAATAGAAAACAAGCGAAAATACACTCGAATATGCTTAAACCAGGAATGCATAGGATTGACAGTAGCATAAAACAAAACAGAGAACCGCAGTTGCCTCATGCTTTTAGGAATACTAATCCTTACGTGTCTACATCTAAAGGAGTAAATCACTCTACTAGTGTTAGCAGACCACAGCTTAAGAGCTATCAAGTGAAAGATAAGGTCGTGCCAAACAATAGTCAAGTAAAGTTTACAAAGAAGGAAGTAGAAGACCACCATAGGATTTCTAGTATTTCTAAGACAACAAAATCTGTAACTGCGTACAATGACAGTTCAAATTCCAGAACTTCAAATGTCAATGCTGTTTGTGCTGAATGTGGAAAATGTGTGTTTAATTCTAATCATGATGCTTATGTTTCTAGATACTTGAATGACGTGAATGCTAGAACTAAGACGCCTAATGTAGTGCCTATTAGTGCTAGTAAACCCAAGAGAAAAACGAACAAATATGTTGCAACACCCCATAAGAAAACAGTTGCATCAGATACCACTACTCAGAAACCCAAGAGTTACTTTAAGGAGTTGTATGAGAATACAAATCAGGCATGGAAATGGTGGATAGCAAAGAAATGTCCATCAGGTTACAAATGGACACGAACGACACCTCCTAGACCTAGACTTAAATGGAAACCAACGAGTAGAATCTTTAGTAATGTTCGTCAAAGGTGGATTCCCATAGGAAAGTTATTCAACTCTTGCATGGGCAAGGTTGACAGTGAACCCACACATGGTTCAAATATAGATATCCCTCATATTTATGCATGCAAACAAACTCTGGATTTAAGTGCAGGCACATATTTCAAATGGTCAAAAGCAAAAAAGGAATTACCTAAAGATGATGCACTATACATGAAAAGCAGGAAAATCTCAGAGTGTGGTTGCTGAAATTATTGATATCTAAGAAACCAGTGCCAGAATGGTTTCACAAAAGATGAAATCTTCAGCGAAGACGTTTGATCGCAGCAGATCAAGCCTCGGTCTTCATCAAATGATGTCTGATCATAACAGTTCAGACCTCGTACCTCAATGACAAGAAATGGCGTCTGCTGAAAATAACACTTCAGGCCCCGTTCCTCAATGTTCAAATGACGTCTGTTCACATCATTTCAGGCCTCGTTCTTCATCAAATGACTTCTGATCATAACCGTTCAGAACTCAGAATTCACGACCACAGCAAAGAACAGTCAAGTTCAAAGCTGGTTCTAAAAGTTGTTCCTCTAGCAGTCAAGACAGCTACATCACGACAAGAGTTGGAATTCCTATTCCACCTTTCATTATAAGCCATGCTGAGGGTCAAAACAGGTAAAAAATACAAAATCAGAAAAACAGAAAATTTCCAAAAAGATTCTTCTCGACATGTCTCTTAGAATCGATAACATTTACGTGCTTAGAAATGTCGATTAACATTGACACGGGTGTGTAAATGAAGTTCGAGCGAGAGTTGCAAATAGTTTCAAAACATGTCATTTCTAATTTTCTAGATGGCTTATGTGCAAATGTCAGTACATAACCCGGACTTCAAATAAAGGAAGGTTTATAAACTTATTCCTCCCAACCGAGAAAATTATACATTTTTCGGTTTGAGCTATTACTTACAAGAACATTCAATATCTTTAGCTTAAGAAAAAAAGGATAGTGTACGTTTCAGTGCGCTTACCCTTAACGTTAGAAGAGAAGTCCTCTAACATTTGGTTTTTCAAAAAGTTGAACATGATTTTTCAAGAATTTCTCGATGACAAATCATAATCTTTCAAAATTGTGTGTTCAACACTCCATCCCTCACAATGTTTTCAAAAGACAACAATTTTTCAATTGGTCCTATTTTTGAGGGGGAGTTTTTCGAAAAACAAAGTTTTAATGTTCTTGGATACATCATCAACGACCATTCTTATGTATTCAAAACATTATCAAAATGTTCCAAACCATTCATGCTGATAATATTTTCTCCCACAGATTTTTCAAGACATATTTTAATCACAAGGTATTTCAAAAACTAAGTGTTTATTATTTAAAATAAGGGGAGAAAATGTATTTAAAATATGATCTGATCGACTCAATGTGCTAAATAGTAAGAAAAGGTTTTATGGTTCGATCTTATACCCAACAACATCTTAATTTCACGACGATTCTGAAGTCATAAGGTGGTTAGGTTAGGAATCAATCCTATGATCCAACTAGAACCGGAGGATCTACCCAAGGATAATCCAAAGTTAGAAATAGCAGTCCTTAGGTATGATTGGAGATGAATGTATATGGGAATAATGCCGACTAAGATTGAGATAACACTGAAACAATCACAACAAGGTGTTAGTAATGATGTCCTGGTAAGCATTAAAGGCGTTGAAGAATTAAAAAGAAATGTATGGATAAAGGGTCTAAACAAAGAAGCCCTCCACACAACTTAAGGCAGAAACCGGGTCAATACATATGCTGTCAGAATCACAAGTTGATTGCTGACATTGAAAACGACATCATGGACCCAGTGATGCAATGCACAACCCTTCACAGCCATTCGGGTTTCTCTCAACAGAAACTTATCTCATTTGTCACGGAGATACACACGTTATCTATTGACATCTCACTCCGAGATTGTTGATATTGAATAGGTGGCAATATGCTCCAGCCTCCGAGTACTAAAAAACTCAAAATGCACTAAAATTGAGTCTGAGCCAAGAGTATCAATCAAAATCTCGTTAGGACACATTTCCATTTCAAACCACTTGTTGAACTCAATCAGGTTCACAAGTGTTATCATGAGTCCTTAACTCAATATCAATTTGTGGATATTTGACAGATACATCGAGTGATACTTATGTATTCACAATGAAGATGGAAATCCTGCTTGAGTCAGCATCAAACAAGCTCTTGGTAGGTGACTTGCGAGATTCTATATGAATCAAACTTGTGATAACTGGGTATCGATTTGGTCGAGTAAATGAATTGACGGTTGATGAATTTTGATAAAAGGATTAACACTCTCGATGTGTTACAAAAACACTTTTTCAAGTAACACGTCGATTGATTTTCAAATCAATTTTCTTGATTATCACTAAACGATAAAACTGGCCAGGGTTAAATTCGGTGGTGGACAGGTACTCAATCAACCAAAGTCGATTCATTACCACATGTTCATGCTTATTCTACAAAGACAATCTATCAAGAAAGCTCAAGATTTAAAGACAAAGACTTCCGCTAACTCTGATTTAAAGCTTTCAAGATAATGCAAAAGTATGAGCATGTTGGTCAAAGACATAAGATCGCAAGATGGCATAGACGTTAAAGACAATGACAAAGGCCAAAAGTAAAGATCGCAAAGCATGAAGGAACAAGCTTACAACGAAGACAAAGACCAAGAACACTCAAGCTTAAACGACAAAAGCAATCTCACTGATCTCATGAAGGAGTGTCATCAATGAACTCACTTCGGGGGAGATTGTTAGCCTCAATTTTATTGAGTCAATAAAGGAAGCTCGTTCCCGTGTTCAAGACCTCACTTCGAGGGAGATTGTTAGCCTCAATTTATTAAGTCGAACAAGGAAGTTCGGTCACTCTACGATGGAGCTTCGGTCTTTAATTAGTTAATGTTGTAATAGGATAATATCGGGAATCGGGCTTAATAGTGAATCTAATATTGTATATGTTTTGGGTTTAATCCCAAGCAAGTTCCCGAGCCCGGGTCCTAGTTAAATATCTCGCGCGTACCTTTAACGTGACGGGGTATATAAGCTTTTTCTTATTTAGAAAAAGCAAGTTGTTCATTTTCTATAATAATTTATTTCTCTTTTCTCTCTCAATTCTCTCTCCTCTTTCTCTCTCTAAAAGTTCAACTCACTCTCTTTCTCTTTTCTATTTTGATTCGTGTATGTTATATGTTATGAAGTGAATACGGGATCCTACATATAATTTTCTTCATTCTTTCTAAGTTGCCTAGAGGCGTACGCAATCACCTTTTCTCGTTGTATCAAAACAGCTCCAAATCCTTTAAGGGATGCATCACAATACACAACAAAGTCTTCGCTTCCGTCGAGTAGTGATAATATTGGCGCACTACACAATTTCAGCTTCAATATTTGAAATGCCTCCTCTTCGTCGTCACCCCACACATACGACTTATTTTTCTGAGTGAGTTTAGTTAATGGTTTGGATATTAGAGAAAAATCCTTAAAAAACCTTCGATAATAACCTGTCAAACCCAAAAATTATCGCACTTCCGTTGGTGTAGTCGGTGCAGCCCAATTTTTAATGGCTTCGATCTTCGCAGGATCAGCATGAACTCCACTACTATCAATTACATGGCCAAGGAATTGCATGGAATCAAGCCAAAAATCACATTTCGAAATCTTAGTATACAACTTTTCGCTCCTTAGCAAATTCAAGATAGTCTTTAAATGTTCACCATGTTCCTCTTTATTTTTGGAATAAATCAGAATGTCATCAATCAATACAATCACAAACTTATCAAGATACGGCTTGCACACGCGATTCATCAAATCCATGAATATTGCAGGTGCATTAGTCAGTCTAAAAGGCATTACTTGAAACTCATAATGTCCATAACGAGTTCTAAACGCTGTAATTGGAATGTCTTCCTCGCGGATACGAAGTTGATGATAACCATACCGTAAATCAATCTTCGAATAAACACTAAAACCTTGCAGCTGATCAAATAAGTCATCAATCCTCGATAATGGATATCGATTCTTGATCGTCAACTTGTTCAGTTCTTGGTAATCAATGCACATTCGGAACGATCCATCCTTCTTTTTCACGAACAAGACCGGAGCTCCCCATGGTGACGAGCTCGGTCGAATAAAACCTTTCTTTGACAACTCTTGCAGTTGCTTGGACAACTCCTTCATTTTGGATGGTGCTAAATGATACGACGCACGCGCCACAGGTGCAGCACCAGGAATAAGATCAATACGGAATTCAACTTGTCTGGGTGGCAGAAGTCTAGGTAATTCTTCGGGAAATACCTCGGGAAAATCTCGGATAACAGGAACATCTTCTAATCGCTTCTCCTTCGATTCTTGCTTGGTTACTTGAGCTAAGAATAGCTCACAACCATTCTCGATATACTTTCGAGCCTTAATGCAAGAAACAATCTTCAATCGGGAATTATTTCTATCGCCTTCGATAACCAACGTCTTACCCTCCAGGGGAATCCTAACCTTTTTCTCTCCACACAAAATAGCGGCATCATATCGTGATAACCAATCCATCCCAATAATGATATCAAAACTTCCTAGTTCTATTACCATTAAATCGATTGGAAAAGAACGGTTTAAAAGATTAAGTGTACACCCTATTAACACATTATTGGTACTTACTACTTTTCCATCGGCCAATTCGACTTCATAGCAAGTATCTAACTCAACTGGTTCAATATCAATAAGGGTACTAAAATTTGTAGACACAAAACTTTTATCGGCACCTGAATCAAATAAAGCAGTATCATATCGATTGTTGAGTAAGAATGTACCAGTAACGACTTTCGGATCTTGCTAAGCATCCACAGCTCCCAACTTGTAAACAGCTCAACGGTTATTTCCACCTTGTCCATTCTTTTTCAACTTAGGGCAATCTCTCTTTCGGTGACCCTTTTCATTGCAATTAAAACAAGTCACATCTTTTCTGTCGAGGCTCCAACAAGCAGCAGTCTTGTGCCCCAACTTACCACACTTACCACATTTCCAACAATCCCCAGCATGCTTCTTATTCTTGCACTTAGGACAAACTTTGTTGTCATTCGGTGCAGCATTGGTCATAGCTCCAGCATTAGCCCTTCTTTGGTTTTGCTGACTATTGTAATCGCGTCGGTTGTCACCACGATCTCCTTCACCTTTCCTCTTTTCACCCTCAGAAACCTCATCAGTCTTGCTTGTATTATTTTTCCCATGAGCTGATAAGCCATACGGACAGCCTCATCAATATCAGCAGGCTTCGACGATGTCACATCACCACGTATATTCTTTGACAACCCACGAATATACTGCTCCACTTTCACCTGCTCAGGTTCCACCATTCTAGTACACAACAAGGCCAATTCATGGAATCAGTTTGTATACCCATCAATATCAGTCCCTTTTAACTTCAAGTTGTACAATTCTTGCTCCAGCCTTTGCAACACACTTCGAGGAAAAAATTCCTCGGTCATCCACTTTCTCACCTCAGTCCATGGAGTACCATTAGCAGCATCAATACCCATGGAAGCAATCCTTCCATTCCACCAAGTCAATGCACGACCTTGGAGAGTAGCAGTTGCAAATTTCACCTTATCCCTTTCCTTGCAATCACTGATTCGAAACACAGATTCTAGTTTCTCAAACCACTGACATAATCCCACGGCACCTTCGGTGCCTTTAAAAGGTTGTGGGTCACACTTCATGAATGTTATGTAAGTACACCCAGTAATTTCGGGCGCTGCCGGTCCGGCACCACCAACTCTGGCACCATCGGCTCCAGCACCACCGGCTCCAACACCACCGGTTCCAGCACCACCGGCTCCAGCACCACCGGTTCCGCGGTTCATATTTGCCACAAATTCAGCCATAGATGCGGCAACTTGTTCCCTAATGACCTCGCGCATACGTGCCTCAGACATAGCTTTTGGCGGCATGATCCTGTTACAACACAAATCAAATCATAATGAGTATTCATTCAATGATTGTATTAAGCAAAAGGAACAATTTAGAAGAAACAAGAAAAGAAAGGTAACAACAACACAACATAGAATTAGAACCAAAAGATAGTCATTTCATTAATCACAAACAAGTTACAAGTTGCATTGTCATACATTACATGTCACCATCTAATGCTATACAACTCCAAAAGACTAGTTCTACTAACTGACATCGCAGTTTAGTTAGTGATTTACAAAAGATACTACAAATGATAAACTAATCTACTAAGAGTCACTAGGTGGTCCACGTGGCTCGGAAGGTCCCTCGGTCCCATCAGAAGTAGAGTTCTTCGATTTCTTTCTCGGACGCTCGGTATCCTCATCATCAGATGGCGGCTTCGGAACAGCCCCAATACGAACCATATCCAAGTAAAACATCTTATTCCACACTCGGGACTCATGCAACCTCCTCTCAGCAGTCTCACACTCCATACGAGCCAACACCAACTTAGTCTCAGTCTCAGCCAATCTTTTCTTCAATGTGGCATTCTCCCCACTCTCCAATACCGACATCCTCTCGAGAACATTACCCAAAGCACGCTCGACATTTTCCAAATCATGATTAAGTAACTCCCTTTCTTTTTCCCCGATTTTATTCTTGGATTTGAGAAGAGCAATCTCAGTTTGGCACGTACCCAACTCAGCCTCCATGACTCTAGCTTGTGCACGTGATGCCTCTAAATCACGCCTTAAGGCCCACGGTGCTAATCCATCAACATGAGATGAGTCACGAGCAGAAGATGACTCTCCTACCTCAAATAAGCCCCTCGGAAAGTCGCGAATAGCATAAGGCTTTTGGTAATAGTCCCGGCAGTAGCCTCGGGTGCAACATCAACCTCCTCGTCCTCTGACTCAGAATCGGATGACACAGAATCAGATGACACATCTCCAGGTGGCGGGGTTTTGTCACCCTCCACCTCATAAGGAAATATCAACTCAGCATCATCCTCGAGCTCAATCTCAACATCTTCCTCGGGTTCCTCTTCAGGATCTTCTTCAGGATCTTCTTCGTCATAATCAACCAAATCAATATCGTCGGGAATGTCAACCATTTCGTTGGGATCATGGATATTCACAACTTGGTTCGGCTCGGGAACAACTGGGTTCACTTCGGGAATAACTTCGTTCGGCTCGTTAAGATGATTAGGGTTCTCCATGACAATCCGCGTCGTATAAATATCTCGTATTAGTATTAAATAATTACATAATTAACATTTATATTCAAATAAATGAAAATTTCATATTATAACATATATATTTTTCCATATATATATATCGATAAATAAATCCTTCTCATTCTTGTCCATCGGTAATTCGGAGATTTCGCTTGCACAGTTATAGTTAAAAGATTTCAAAAATCCTTTCGTTCATTTTTTTTTGAAAATCTTTTGTTCTCTATAACTTAAGCTCTTGATACCAATCTGTAACACCCCCATTTTAATCGATATCAGCGGAAGGGTCATTTGGGGTGCTACGTCATAATATAACAACTCAAGCATAGAAAACGACTCGAAAAGAGATGTTTTTAAATACATTCATTCGAAATAAAAGTTTACATCATAGGTCCCAAATTGTTTCATAATTCATACTACATTTTTGCAAATCATCTTCGAATGACTTTTATTTAATGGGCCTTCAAAACATTTAGGTTTCCATAAGCGACAACCAAAATCTCCATCGCCGAATTACCTTCAAGGACCTGAGATAAAACATGCTAAAAGTCAACAATAATGTTGAGTGAATCCCAAAATCACACCTTAAGGGCCCACGGTGCTAATCCATCAACATAGATTGAGGTCGAGCAAGAAGATGACTCTTCTACCTCAAGTAAGCCCCTCAGAAAGTCGTGAATAGCATAAGGCTTTTGGTAATAGTCCCAGCAGTAGCCTCGGGTGCAACATCAACCTCCTCGTCCTCTGACTCAGAATCGGATGACACAGAATCAGATGACACATCTCCAGGTGGCGGGGTTTTGTCACCCTCCACCTCATAAGGAAATATCAACTCAGCATCATCCTCGAGCTCAATATCAACATCTTCCTCGGGTTCCTCTTCAGGATCTTCTTCGTCATAATCAACCAAATCAATATCGTCGGGAATGTCAACCATTTCGTTGGGATCATGGATATCCACAACTTGGTTCGGCTCGGGAACAACTGGGTTCACTTCGGGAATAGCTTCATTCGGCTCGTTAGATGATTAAGGTTTCTCCATGACAATCTGCGTCGTATAATAATCTCGTATTAGTATTAAATAATTACATAATTAACATTTATATTCAAATAAATGAAAATTTCATATTATAACATATATATATTTTTCCATATATATATCGATAAATAAATCCTTCTCATTCTTGTCCCATCGGTAATTCGGAGATTTCGCTTGCACAGTTATAGTTAAAAGATTTCAAAAAAATCCTTTCGTTCATTTTTTTTTGAAAATCTTTTGTTCTCTATAACTTAAGCTCTTGATACCAATCTGTAAACACCACCCATTTTATTTCGATATCAGCAAAACGAGTTCATTTGGGGTGTAGTCTATAATTATAACAAGTTCAAGCATAGAAAACGACTCAAAAAGAGACGTTTTTAAATAACATTCATTCAAAATAAAGTTATACATAATAGGTCCCCAAATTGTTCATTATTCATACTACATGTTTGCAATAATATTCGAATGACTTTTATTTAATGGGGCCTTCAAAAACATTTAGGTTTCCATAAGCGGACAACCAATATCTCCATCGCGATTACCTTCTAAGGGACCTGAGATAAAACATGCTAAAGGTAAAAATAATGTGAGGGAATACATAGAGGGTTTATATTATATATATATATATATTCAATAAAAAATTTCGAACACAGTATCATTTTCTCAAAAATTCATCAGGATATACGGATTGGATCAGACAAAGTTATAGGGGGATTATTATAAGCCTCATGACATGGATACGCTACCATATAATATAAATGCCCCCCCCCCCCCCCCCCCCCCCCCCCCCCCCCCACCCACTATACACCTCGCTATGAGTGCATATTACTCTCTATACAACGCATCCGTAGTGTCATTTTCCCGACACGAGACGATAGCCAGTCGTCACGGATTGGAGGTGGCAACCTCCAAATAGTACTATTTCATGTATAAGCATCTACCATTACCCGGTAGTTAACAATTCATGATTTCCGCGGGTCTTTTATCTAGCGAGTTAAGCTAACTTATAATAATCAAGGCTACTAGCATACATTCGGGTCCCTTGTGTTCTATTTTTAAAAACAAGCATGTTATCCCCCTCGCGGGTTTATAAAACAATTAAAGTATAAAAATGCGAGGCTATGAACTCACTAGTGATGTCGGAAGAGAATAGCAATATGAATAAGAACTTCTAGAGTAGACAAGTCGATCAACCAAGACCTATATAATTAGTAACGGGTCTTAGGTTTCTAGTTGGTAATAATTATGAAAACTCATAATAAAGTAAATATATATGTATACATGTAAGGTTGAAATCGATGATTTAAGTTTATATGATGTAAGTATTTTATACTTAAAGCTTTACCTATTTTTTAATTTGCCACTTATAGCATTTCCAATAGTATTGTCAATTTTGCCCATTCAAGCTATTAACATGTCCATTAGCTCTTTTATGGATATTATCATTTTAAGGACCAGGTCTTAGTCCATATTAAAGTGTCCAAGTGGGTTTGTTTTAGGACCTAATGATAAGTCCATTTTGTTTCATTTGGGCTTAGTGGTCCAAATAAGGCCTTTTTAACGGGGGGGTCCATTTTAGATAGTATCAACTTTTATTATAAGTTTAGGGTTCTCGGGGTTCGGGATACTTTTATATCTTTTGTTAGCTTTTAAAACTCCAAAGAAGTGGGTCATACCATCTCGGGTTTTTGTCATAAAACCATTTGTAACATTAATATCGTGTTCGGAGTGGTAGTAATATTTATTTACTCTTTGTGTGTACGAAAATAGTCATTATTATATAAAACCGTACATATGGTATAATTTTATATATTGACTATGCTTGGCTTCATATTTAAATCCACTTTACAGATTCAAACTCATTTTAGTACATCTTTTAGTCATACATATACGTAGGATTACTTTTATACATAAAGGTCATATTAGGTTTTTGGACTGAAATTTCACTTTCACCATTTTTGATGCCATTTACAAACCATAAAGAGTTGGTTGACTATCCAACTGATTTAGAATCTACATGACTTTAGATACAACTAATAGTTCACTTTTTAAATGGTTCAGTTTGTAAATATGACGTTTTACACAATCTGTATAGCAAGGTCCATATTTGACTTGTTTTAGTGTTTTGATCATAACTCATTCATTATTTATCCTTTAGGAATCATCCAATTTTCAAGTGTTCATAAGAGATTTATCTATGACCTCATGCTATCAAATCTAACCTTAAACCTATTGAGTTTTATAAAACTTACTATTCATTACAGCCTATGAATTTTTATACTTTTCTCACTAGTTTTAATGGTCATTCTTGTTAGATCTAACCTAGATCTATGCATACATTAACATTTTTTTATTCCTTGATCATCATATATCATGCATATACATATACATTTGGAAATCAAGAAAAACATAACAAGAACCCATTAAACTCTTACTAAAAGAAGTGTAGAAAAGATCACAATGATTAAAACAAGAACAAGGATTGATGGAAGCTTCAACTCCAAGCTTAATCTTCACTCAAAAATACTTTGGACCAACATTTTATTTACCCAAATGACTTTATAAAAACTTGTATAACTTCATCCCCAAACTTGTGTAAAACCTTCTTAAAAACCCTTCTTAATCACTTCTAAAGTATAAGGATTACACTAGGTAGTCATATTCACTAGTGTTCTTCTTTACTTGATCTTCAAAAATTATAAAATGGGTGTTATGGTGGCGTCAAGATGGAGAGGGAGAGAGTAATTTTCTAGTTTTGAGTTATAAAATGATGGTGTGTGTGTGTGTGTTTGATGGTCAAAGTGAGCTTTTTATATGTGTTGAACATGCATTACATGCATTTGACTAGGACAAGTGTCCTAGTCTTTGCTTCATAGTGTGACACAGCCATCAAGGGAGGGTGATCTTACCAACAATTTGAGTTTTATTTATAATAATTTTAGTGTTTAGTGTATAGAATATTAAGATAGGTAGGTAGTTTAGGAGGCTTAACGATATTAACCTAAAATATAACGAGAAGTTACTAACGAGTATTAACGTAAAATATAACGAGAGTTAAGACAGAACCACAAAGTATAAACGAACAAAGTAAAAATAGTTCTACTTAAATTGGGATACTTTTCTGGAAATTTAATTTACGTACGGTACAAGACGAATAATAATTATAAACATTGCTCATAAAGATTTTACATAAAATACGAAAAATGCGCGTAACACGAAAAATAAAAACGAATGTAATAAAATTATTTCTATGGCATTTTGAAAATATAAGCGTCGATGCTTAACGTAGAATTCGCCGGTTCTTTGTAAACGTCGCGTAAATTACAAATGTAAGCCCTAATTCTCCCGGTTAGTCGTGAGTTCATATCTCAACATAAAAATGAAAAATATAATTAATACTCGAGAATAAAAATAATGACCTGAAAATTGACGGGGTTTTGTCACAAAGCATTTCCCCCTAAAAAAGGAACTTCATACCCTTGAAAGATCAATTCAACTTGTCGCCCCGCATTTCTTAAATAAAATCAAAGAGAATAGGGGTATTTCTTCCCATATTTGATCCTCCCTGTTCCAAGTTATTATGTCCACGACTCGAATTCCATTTGAAACTTTATGACTATAGGGGATCCGAATTTGCTTAAGTAGCTTTACTTTCGCTAATCCATGTTTTTCGATAGGCTCTTCGATGAATAAATGCAACTTCACGTGTCGATACTTACTTCGTCAAGAATGATAATAAACTTCATACCGATAAACATTTCTTCAAGTTCGAAACATGGAATGTATTGTGTATTCCTTGAAGCTCTCGGGGTAATTCTAGTTTATATGCCACCGGACCCACTCTTAATAGAATCTTGAATGGTCTAATATAACGGGGACTTAATTTCCCATGTTTTCCAAATTGAAACAACACCTTTCCATGGTGATACTTTCAGCATAACTTTGTCACCCACTTATTCGAACTACCAAAGGTTTACGTCACACATCCGCATAACTTTTCCTGTCTACAACGAGCAGCTTAATTATCGTTTTTCATGATTTGCACAATATCATTTCACGAATCATTTCTGGTCCCGTGAGTTGGGCATCTCCAACCTCACTCCAACATACAGGCGATCTACATTTCCTTCCGTATAGAGCTTCGAAAGGTGCGGCTTTAATACTAGCGTGATAACTATTATTGTATGAGAATTCAGCCAAAGGTAAGTGCTTATCCCAGCCACTACCAAAGTCAATCACGCAAGCACGCAACATGTCTTCTAATGTCTGTATTGTTCTTTCACTCTGACCATCAGTTTCAGGATGGTAAGCAGTGCTCATATCTAAATTTGTCCCCAATGACTTTTGAAGAGATCTCCAAAACCTTGATGCGAAACGAGGGTCTCGGTCCGAAATAATCGACACGGGCACCCCGTGCCTACAAACAATCTCCTTCAAATACAATCGAGTAAGCTTCTCCATTTTATACTTCTCATTCATCGGAATAAAGTGAGCAGATTTAGTCAATCGGTCAACAATGACCCAAATTGAATCATATCCAGATGGTGTTCTTGGAAGCTTTGTAATGAAATCCATTGTAATTCTCTCCTATTTCCAAATAGGAATTTCTGGCTGCTAAAGTAATCCTGACGGCTTTTGGTGTTCAGCCTTGACTTTAGCACATGTCAAGCACTTACTGACATAC
This sequence comes from Tanacetum coccineum, assembly GCA_026074375.1. Classification (NCBI taxonomy): domain Eukaryota; kingdom Viridiplantae; phylum Streptophyta; class Magnoliopsida; order Asterales; family Asteraceae; genus Tanacetum; species Tanacetum coccineum. The sequence continues at coordinate 28,763 of BQNB010031107.1, forward strand.
GTCGCAATGTCAGCTTTCATATTCGGCCACCAGTATAACTTCCTCAAATCATGGTACATTTTATCCGACCCAGGATGAATGGAATATTTTGATTTATGAGATTCCAACATGATTAGACCTCTTAATCCTCCAAATAATGGTAACCATACTCGTCCTTTTAGACATTTTGTACCATCGGATCTAACTTCAAATGGCTCCCCTTCGCCACAAAATCCTTCGGCACCAATATTTTCCTCCTTGCACGCTTCAACTTATGCATTTCGAATTTGTTCGGGTAAATTGTTATGTACCGTCACCACTAAAGCACGCACTCGAATCGGTTCCTTATCCTTCCTGGTCAACGCATCAGCGACAACATTCGCTTTTCTTGGGTGATAACGAATAACACAATCGTAATCACTCAGAAGTTCAATCCATCTACGCTGCCTCATATTTAGCTCTTTCTGATCCAAAATATATTGTAGGCTTTTGTGATCGGTGTATACCGTACATTTAGTGCCGTACAAATAATGTCTCCATAGTCGAAGAGCAAAAACCACCGCTCCCAATTCCAAGTCATGGGTCGTATAATTTTCTTCATTCTTTCTAAGTTGTCTAGAGGCGTACGCAATCACCTTTTCTCGTTGCATCAAAATAGCTCCAAATAATTTAAGGGACGCATCGCAATACACAACAAAGTCTTTGCTTCCTTCGGGTAGTGATAATATTGGCGCACTACATAATTTCCGCTTAAATGTTTGAAAAGCCTCCTCTTCGTCGTCGCCCCACACATACGACTTATTTTTCTGAGTGAGTTTAGTTAATGGTTTGGATATTAGAGAAAAATCCTTAATAAACCTTTGATAATAACTTGCCAAACCCAAATATTATTGCACTTCCATTGGTGTAGTCTGTGCAGCCCAATTTTTAATGGCTTTGATCTTCGTAGGATCAACATGAACTCCACTACTATCAATCATATGGCCAAGGAATTGCACGGAATCAAGCCAAAAATCACATTTCAAAAACTTAGCGTACAACTTTTTGCTCCTTAGCAAATTCAAGACAGTCTTCAAATGTTCACCATGTTCTTCTTTATTTTTGGAATAAATCAGAATGTCATCAATGAATACAATCACGAACTTATCAAGATATGGCTTGCATACGCTATTCATCAAATCCATGAACACTGCAGGTGCATTAGTCAGTCTAAAAGGCATTACTTGAAACTCATAATGCCCATAACGAGTCTTAAATTCTGTAATTGGAATGTCTTCCTCGCGGATACGAAGTTGATGATAACCAGAACGTAAATCAATCTTCGAATAAACACTAGAACCTTGCAGCTGATCAAATAAGTCATTAATCCTCGGTAATGGATATCGATTCTTGATCGTCAACTTGTTCAGTTCTCGGTAATCAATGCACATTCAGAATGATCCATCCTTCTTCTTTACGAACAAGACCGGAGCTCCCCACGGTGATGAGCTCGGTCGAATAAAACCTTTCTCCGACAACTCTTGCAGTTGCTTGGACAACTCCTTCATTTCGGATGGTGCTAAACAATATGGCGCACGCGCCACAGGTGCAGCACCAGGAATAAGATCAATACGGAATTCAACTTGCCTGGGTGGCGGAAGTCTAGGTAATTCTTTGGGAAATACCTTGGGAAAATCTCGGATAACAGGAACATCTTCTAATCGCTTCTCCTTTGATTCTTGTTCAGTTACTTGAGCTAAGAATAGCTCACAACCCTTCTTGATATACTTTTGAGCCTTAATGCAAGAAACAATCTTCAATCGGGAATTATTTCTATCGCCTTCGATAACCAACGTCTTACCCTCCAGGGGAATTCTAACCTTTTTCTCTCCACACAAAATAGCGGCATCATATCGTGATAACCAATCCATCCCAATAATGATATCAAAACTTCCTAGTTCTATTACCATTAAATCGATTGGAAAAGAACGGTTTAAAAGATTAAGTGTACACCCTATTAACACATTATTGGTACTTACTACTTTTCCATCGGCCAATTCGACTTCATAGCAAGTATCTAACTCAACTGGTTCAATATCAATAAGGGTACTAAAATTTGTAGACACAAAACTTTTATCGGCACCCGAATCAAATAAAGCAGTAGCATATCGATTATTGAGTAAGAATGTACCAGTAACGACTTTCGGATCTTGCTGAGCATCCACAGCTCCCAACTTGTAAACAGCTCCACGGTTATTTCCACCTTGTCCATTCTTTTTCAACTTAGGGCAATCTCTCTTTCGGTGACCCTTTTCATTGCAATTAAAACAAGTCACATCTTTTCTGTCGAGGCTCCAACAAGCAGCAGTCTTGTGCCCCAACTTACCACACTTACCACATTTCCAACAATCCCCACCATGCTTCTTATTTTTGCATTTTGGACAAACTTCGTTGTCATTGGTTTAAAAGGTTAAGTGTACATCCTATTAATACATTATTGGTACTTACTACTTTTCCATCAGCCAATTCGACATCATAGCAAGTATCTAACTTAACCGGTTCAATATCAATAAGGGTACTAAAATTTGTAGACACAAAACTTTTATCGGCACCCGAATCAGATAAAGCAGTAGCATATCAATTATTGAGCAAGAATGTACCAGTAATGACTTTCGGATCTTGCTGAGCATCCACAGCTCCCAACTTGTAAACAGCTCCACGGTTATTTCCACTTTGTCCGTTCTTTTTTAGCTTAGGGCAATCTCTCTTTCGGTGACCCTTTTCATTGCAATTAAAACAAGTCACATCCTTTTTGTCGAGGCTCCAACAAGCAGCAGTCTTGTGCCCCAACTTACCACACTTACCATATTTCCAACAATCCCCAACATGCTTCTTATTCTTACATTTTGGACAAACTTCGTTGTCATTTGGTGCAGCATTAGTCATAGCTCCAGCGTTAGCCCTTCTTTGGCTTTGTCGACGATTATAATTGTGTCGTTGTCACCACGATCTCCTTCACCTTTCCTCTTTTCACCTTCAGAAACCTCATCAGTCTTGTCTTGTATTATTTATCCCATGAGCTGGTAAGCCATACGGACAACTTCATCAATACCAGCAGGCCTCGATGATGTCACATCACCACGTATATTCTTTGACAACCCACGAATATACTGCTCCACCTTCACCTGCTCAGGCTCCACCATTCTAGGATACAACAAGGCTAATTCGTGGAATCGGTTTGTATACCCATCAATATCAGTCCCTTTTAACTTCAAGTTGTACAATTCTTGCTCCAGCCTTTGCAACACACTTCGAGGACAAAATTCCTCAGTCATCCACTTTCTCACCTTAGTCCATGGAGTACCATTAGCAGCATCAATACCCATGGAAGCAATCCTTCCATTCCACCAAGTCAATGCGCGACTTTGGAGAGTAGCAGTTATAAATTTTACCTTATCCCTTTCCTTGCAATCACTGATTCGAAACACATATTCTAGTTTCTCAAACCACTAACATAATCCCACGGCACCTTTGGTGCCTTTAAAAGGTTGTGGGTCACACTTCATGAATGTTACGTAAGTACACCCAGTAATTTCGGGCGCTGCTGGTCCGGCACCACCGGCTCCAGCACCACCGGCTCCAGCACCACCGGCTCCAGCACCACCGGCTCCAGCACCACCGGCTTCATCACCACCGGCTCCGCGGTTCATATTTGCCATAAATTCAGCCATAGATGTGGCAACTTGTTCCCTAATAACCTCGCGCATACGTGCCTCAGACATTGCTTTTGGCGGCATGATCCTGTTACAACACAAATCAAATCATAATGAGTATTCATTCAATGATTGTATTAAGCAAAAGGAACAATTTAGAAGAAACAAGAAAAGAAAGGTAACAACAACACGACATAGAATTAGAACCAAAAGATAGTCATTTCATTAATCACCAATAAGTTACAAGTTGCATTGTCATACATTACATGTCACCATCTAATGCTATACAACTCCAAAAGACTAGTCCTACTAACTGACATCGCAGTTTAGTTAGTGATTTACAAAAGATACTACAAATGATCAACTAATCTACTAAAAGTCACTAGGTGGTCCACGTGGCTCGGAAGGTCCCTCGGTCCCATCAAAAGTAGAGTTCTTCGATTTCTTTCTCGGACGCTCAGTGTCTTCATCATCAGATGGCGGCTTTGAAACAGCCCCAACACGAACCATATCCAAGTAGAACATCTTATTCCACACTCGGGACTCATGCAACCTCCTCTCTGCAATATCACGCTCCATACGAGTCCACGCCAACTTAGTCTCAGTCTCATCCAATCTTTTCTTCAATGTGGTATTCTCCCCACTCTCCAATACCGACACCCTCTCGAGAACATTACCCAAAGTACACTCGACATTTTCCAAATCATGATTAAGTATTTCCCTTTCTTTCTCCCCGATTTTATCCTTAGATTTGAGAAGAGCAATCTCAGTTTGGTTTGTACTCAACTCAGCCTCTGTAAGTCTAGCTCGTGTACGAGACGTCTCCAAATCACATCTCAAAGCCCAAGGTGCCAATCCACCAACATATGATGAGTCACGAGCAGAAGATGACTCTCCTACCTCATACAAGCCCCTCAGAAAGTCACGAATAGCATAAGGCTTTTGGGTAGAAGTCCCAACAGTAGCCTCGGATGCAACATCGACCTCGGGTGCAACATCAACCTCGGGTGCAACATCAACCTCGGGTGTAACATCAATCTTGTCCTCTAACTCAGAATCAGATGACTCAGAATCGGATGATACATAATCAGATGACTCCGTATTAGGTGGCTCAGGATCAGAAGACTCATCTCTAGGTGGCGGGGTTTGGTCACCCTCTACTTCATAAGGAAAGATCAACTCCGCATCGTCATCGACCTCAATCTCAACATCCTCATCCTCGATATCCTCATTATTAACATTCAAGCTAGAACAAGCATAAAAGATAGAAATTGCAAAAATACTTAAAACTTTTAAGCTAAGACACAAATAAACTCAAATAAGCTTAAGACAGACAAATAAGCTAAACTAACTCTAAATAAGAAAATTCAGCATGCAATTAAGCTAAATTAAACAAGAGAAACACTGCGTATAACAGTACGTACTACCAGTATTAACTAACGATACTAACTTGGAGTTAGTACTGCTAGTTATAAGTTAGTACTTGCCAAAATAAGAAATGAGCAAATAAGCTAAAACAGATATTTGACTATCTCTAATAAGCACTCAAGCATAAAAATAAGCAACCAGAATAAGCTAGAATGGCAAATAAGCTAAAAACTAAAAACTGATAAACTCTTGAAAATACTTTGAAAAGGAGAATAAGCTTAAATAAGCTTACTCCTAAAGACAGTAAAGGAAAATGGTTTAATCTATTCTAAAAAGCTAAGTAAATCTTAAATAAGCAGAAATAATAAGCTGATAAGCTAAAATGAACCAACAGTACTAACAGTTATAACTAACGGTACTAACTTGAAGTTAGTACTGCTAGTGTTGAGTTAGTACTGCTACCTTTGAAATCCAAGAAAATGAACTAGCAGTACTAACTTGGAGTTAGTACTGCTTGTTCAAAACACCCCTTAAAAATCATTTTTCTTTTTAAATTGATTTAAAACAGATTATCAAACAACAAAGTAAGATACTTATAAGAAGATTCCAATCAAGAATAAGCACTTAAATAAGCTAAATTAGTCTAGCAGTATTAACTCAAAACTAACAGTTTTATCAAATGAACTAACAGTACTAACAGAGAAAGTGATACAAACTACTTTTAAACTAACAACTAATCAAGATAAGCACTAAACATTATGATAAAGCATAAATAAGTAACAAATAAGCACTATAAGCAGTTCTATAGTAAATAAGAAAAGTAAGAAAAAGAGAGACTTACAGAACCCTTGCTCAAAACAGGGTTAAACAAGAGTCTACAAGCTCTAGCTTGTATAAAACAAGCTAGTGAGAGTCCATAAGCCCGTCCAGAACTGGCTTATCATCCATAAAATAAGCTGTGGTGTTTTTGAGAGTAATTTTTGTGATTTTCTCTTAACTACTTAACTTTTTTAGATTTAATTAATTAAAGCAGCTTATAAATAAGCTGTACTGATAGCTTTTCGAACACAAAACAACACAATTAAGAAACTTAACACTCGAAATTGTAAATTGACTTAAACCTCAAATTGCATTAAACTTGAAATTGTTACAAAGCTGAAAGTAGAAGCTGTAAATGACTTAAAACAAACTGAAAAATAAGCTAAATTATTTTAAGATTAAAAACTAAAAACATACATGCCTCAAAGGCTTACAAAAGGCTCTATTTATAGCCGAAGTCTTCTTCTCTTGGACTTGCAGCTTGTGCTTCTTTGGTGAGAGCAAAAACCAAGTGTGCTTGTTGTGTGAGGTGATTCTAAAGCAAATCCCAGCCTTTTATTTCTTTTGTGCTTCTTTGGAGTCAATCTCAGCCATTGAAAATACTTGGGAATGGTGTGGGATTGCCAACATGGCACTTATACAGCTGGGGGGAAATAGTAGGGTGGTTGAAATGATTTTGGCTAGGGTGTCGAGTGGTTTTGCAGGGGAGAAGGTATGGGACGACATCCAAGTTGTAACTGGGTTTTGTTGGGGCGGGAAAGAAGGCTTTTGGGTAAGTAGGCAGTTTTGTCCCCTCAAGTTATATAACTTGAATGCAATCTTTGCCCGGTTTGCAATTTTGACCCTTGTCTTTTAATTCTTGTAATACAACTTGAGGTTTGGTAATTTTTAGTCCCTCAAGTTGTATTTTCTTCACTTGGATGACCTTTGACTTTGTCCTTTCCATTCCGTGCTTGGTTTTGTTTGGTTTTGGCTTTCTTTTTGGTCCTGCTCTTGAATATCCGTTCCTGCACAATACAAATGCAAAACATACAAATACGATGTATTTTGGTACGTTTTTAGTCATTTAAGTCCGTTTTTAATGGAAAATGGTATGTGTAATTAAGCACATACCAAAATCCCCCATACTAAGGTATTGCCGTGTCCTCACGCAATGTTATGAAGTAAACACTTAAGAAAACTAAGAATCTCGATCCCCCTCGACTAATAACCTCGAAAAGTAGCAAAGTGTTCGTCAAGGGGAACAAAGGAATCAATAGCTTCGATAAGTCCCGTTTTCACCATTTTTGATATGTACACTAACTATCCCTAATATTTTTGGATTTTTCTTTTTCTTTTCTTAACTGCCTGTTTGACTTCCTTTATTTTATCAACACTGGGATCATAGAATGAGAAGTGTCCATAGAATAATCTACGGATGTCCTGACGGATAAATTCATCGTCCTCGATTTTTCACTAGATCCAAACCAAGCAATTAAACAAGATCATTTGTCAATATAAGTCTAAATGTTAAGCACTCATACTTATGACTTGTGAACTTTTAACTCCCAACATGGATATATGATTTAAATGTGTGCACTCAATTCAACTCAACCATAGATCAACTTATTTCCATAGTCATAATTCAAGATGAATCAAGACTCAAAGCGACAACTCATTAGGACCTTGTAACTTGATTTTAAAGAACGAAAATTTAACTGTAGAACTTTTTGCAACATCTTCATTATCATAAGTTCTTTAAAGTTAGGAATGCGTTGCTTAGTTTGAACACCTACCTAGGCTTCGCTCCTTAGTAGGATATCACAACCAACGACCGGTGTTCTTAGTTTGAAAACCCACCCCGTTGCTAGCGTAGTGGGAAATCACATCAACACCTTCTTCCTAATATGGCTAAGGATAGGTGTCTTAGTTTGAACCCTCACCTAGACCTCGCTTCCTGGTGAGATATCACAACACACCAAATCCCTAGGAGTAAAGATGTCTTAGTTTGAACCCCCACCTCGTGGTTAGCGGAGTGGGATATCACGACACATCTTTTACTTGTTCCATATAATCAAATGTATGCTTCATTGGCATAATTTCAATATTCATGCATTTTTGCATTCATACTTCATTCATGCTTCTTTGGCATTTTAACTTTCGAATTATTAAGAACAGAAAAATCTCGCTTTAAAGAATCAAGTTACAAATTTGAAGCTTTTTCTAAAAACATTGATTGACTTAGTTGAATTGAATTGAGCACGTATGATTAGGTGGATTAGAAGCTAATGGGAGAAAAAGCCACAAGTTACTCATATAAGTTTTAGAAGAATCTTGCTCAGCACATAAACTTATATTTAACTCTATCACTTCTTGTTCTTCACCTTATTAAAATTCGAAGCAATCGAATTCGTGAAAGCTTAGCCTACAAGCGGTAAGTTGAGGAACTAGCTAGGGCTCAACACGCCCGATCGAGTCAAAAATTATTCTCATTCTACCCATTAGGAAAGTCAAAACTGTGACAAAACACTTATTTTATTTTTGAAAATTTTTAAAATTTTTCAATTTTTTTGGTATTTTTGCAAAAATTTGGTGGTAAAAACGGGATTGCGTGATAACAACGACTGCAGGCAAAAATCAAATCGAAGATCCCCCCCATACTAGAACTAAACATCGTCCTCGATGTTTCAAAGGGGTTCCTACGTAAATCTAAGGCCGTTTATGAAGTGTGCCAAAAGATAAAACGTTAGTCGATTAGATTTGGATACTGGATTCCCAAAATGAAGCTGAGGATGTGAAACTCTTGTGGATACTGCGAGCACGAGAGTCTTCACAATCCGGGAAATCCTGGACATACAACACAAAGCACACAAAACATGGACAAAACACGGGTAATGGAAAATGTAAGCCTCCTCACACAAAAACACTTATTTATTACTACTACTGATAAGCATGGGGTGCCTCCCACGAAGCGCTTGTTTAAGGTCGCTATGCTTGACCCGTCCCCCGAATTTATTGGTCCATGGGGAACGTCTGGAGATCCGGGACAACCTCGGTTGGTATGTCCCCTCCAAAGTAGTGTTTCAAACGATGACCATTCACTTTGAAATTTGGCCCGGAGTTTTGAGATAACTCGACAGTGCCATATGGAAAAACTTGGGTTACAGTGAATGGTCCACTCCAACGGGTCTTAAGCTTGCCCGAGAAAATCTTCAATCTAGAGTTAAAGAGGAGGACTCGATCACCGACGTTGAAAACGCGATTTTTGATTTTGGAGTCATGAATTCTCTTTGTTTTCTCTTTGTAAATCAAAGAATTTTCATAGGCATGATCACGAAGTTCATTAAGTTCATTGAGTTGAATTTTTCTGTGATCACCCGCTGTTTTGATATCAAAGTTTGTATGCTTAAGGGCCCAGTAAGCTTTGTGCTCCAACTCAACCGGTAGATGACATGCCTTCCCGTACACTAACTTATATGGAGTGCACCCGATGGGTGTTTTGTAAGCTGTGCGGAAAGCCCAAAGTGCGTCATCTAATTTATCCGACCAAGAGGCACGATTTTCGCCCACGGTCCTTTCAAGAATCCTTTTCAAACCACGATTGGATACCTCAACTTGTCCACTTGTTTGTGGATGATACGCGGTGGAGAGACGATGAGTGACTCCGTATTTAAGCATGACCTTTGAAAATTGGTCATTGCAAAAATGGGTTCCGCGATCACTTATGATTGCACGAGGGGCACCAAATCTGGAGAAGAGAGATTTAAGAAATTTACAAACAACTCGGGCATCATTGGTGGGGAGCGCTTTCGCTTCAACCCATTTTGATAAGTAATCGACTGCCACGAGTATATATTTGTTCCCTCTTGAAGACGGGAATGGCCCCATAAAGTCAATGCCCCACATGTCAAATATTTCGCAAACTTGGATAGAGTTTTGTGGCATCTCATCACGTTGCGAAATTTTGCCTTGACGTTGACAAATGTCACATCGGGTGACAAAGTCGTGGGCATCCTTGTAGATCGTGGGCCAATAAAATCCTGAATCGAAGACCTTTTTAGCTGTGTAATTGGCACCGTAGTGTCCCCCGGTGGGTCCACTGTGGCAAGCTTTAAGAATGTCAAAAGCTTCTTGCCCCGAAACACAACGCCTAATTACTTGGTCTGCACAGATCTTGAATAGAAAGGGGTCGTCCCAAAAGTAGTGTTTGACGTCTTTGAAAAACTTTCTTTTCTGTTGGGACGACATTCCTTTGATCACAAAATTCCCCGCATGGTAGTTTGCAAAATCGGCAAACCATGGGGCATTATCATCACCACGAAAGGTAACCATCCCAAGTGTCTCGAGAGGAAATGTTTCCGTAATTTCCTTTTTCTCGAGCTCACTTTGATGGGGATTTTCAAGTCTAGAAAGGTGGTCTGCGGCGAGATTTTCTGCTCCTTTTTTATCACGGATAACGACATCAAATTCTTGGAGCAGCAAAATCCACCGGAGCAATCTTGGCTTAGCATCCTGCTTAGCAAGCAAGTACTTGAGAGCCGAGTGGTCCGTATACACTATGCTTTTGGACAAGACAAGATATGGCCGGAATTTCTCGAAAGCATACACTACGGCAAGTAATTCTTTTTCCGTTGTAGTGTAATGTGCTTGAGCCTCGGTCATAGTTTTGCTTGCATAGTGTATTGGCTGGAAGTGCTTGGTCTTACGTTGCCCTAGGACTGCCCCTACAGCAAAATCACTTGCATCACACATGATTTCAAAGGGCAAGTCCCAATCTGGGGCAACTAGAATTGGAGCCTGGGTTAACTTCATCTTAAGGGTTTCAAATGCTTCAATGCATTCTCGAGAAGATAAACAGGTATCTTTCCACAGTAGGTGGGTCAAAAGCCGGGCGTTTTGGAAAATCCTGAATAAATCGTCGGTAGAATCCGGCGTGACCGAGAAAACTACAAAAACCCATTCACGTAGTGGATGAGGGCAATAATCAATGACAATCAACTTTTCCTTATCGACCATCAATCCCAGATTTAGAAATCTTATGCCAAGGACTATGCCTTCCTTGACCATAAATGCACATTTCCCAATTTGCACAAGATTGATTACTTTCACACCTTTGGAGCATTTTGTCTAAATGGGAAAGGCAAGAGGAGAAAGAATCACCGAAAACCGAAAAATCATCCATGAAGACTTCCATGGTTTTCTCAATCATATCGTGAAAGATTGCAACCATACACCTTTGGAACGTGCCTGGTGCATTGCATAACCCAAAAGGCATGCGACGGTAGGCAAATGTCCCGTAAGGGCAGGTGAAGGTAGTCTTCTCTTGATCAAGTGGGTCAATTGGGATTTGAAAGTAGCCGGAGAATCCGTCCAAAAAGCAATAGTACTCATTTCCGGCTAATCTTTCAAGCATCTGGTCCATAAAGGGTAACGGGAAATGGTCTTTGCGAGTTGCATCATTGAGTTTTCGGTAATCGATGCAAACTCGCCATCCCGTAACCAACCTAGTGGGTATCAACTCATTTTCTTCATTTTTCACAACGGTTATGCCTCCCTTCTTAGGGACACAATGAACCGGGCTTACCCAGGGGCTGTCAGAGATAGGGTAAATTAACCCTGCATCAAGAAGTTTGATAACTTCTTGCTTAATAACCTCATGGATTTTGGGGTTAACTCTTCTCTGATGTTGAACTACGGGTTTGGCATTTTCCTCCATCAAAATCTTATGGGTGCAAAACTGTGGATCTATCCCCTTAATATCAGAAATCTTCCAAGCTATGGCATGTTTGTGTGACTTGAGAACCTTGATCAGGGCGGTTTTATCCTCATCTTTCAAGTTTTTAGCGATTATAACGGGTAATTTGTCATCACCCTCCAAAAACGCATACTCAAGATGGGATGGTAAGTCTTTGAGTTCAAGGTCGGGAGGATCTTCACATGAAGATTTAACCTTTTCAGGCACATTAATTTCACAAACTGGTGACGGAGGGAGATTTGGGTCACTATATATTAAACACTTAACAACCCTCAGTAAACAGTATCTCCCTCAGAATCATAGATGCCATCAACACCCGGTGGTATTGAATCATCATATTCAAGAAATTCATCGATCTCTTCCATTAGAAAATCACTTCCTCCGAAGGGAGTGAAAGATGGAGAGCGAGAATCGATCGTAAGAACCGAAGTGGAGGCGGGATTGCCACTTTCAGAAATTTCAAGTACTTCTTGTACATATTCTTCACAAGCAATGTCAATAATATCGACTCGGTTAGCTATTTCAATGATATTGTAGGAGAGAGTTTTAGTATCACCAACTTTGAAGGTTACGGATTGGTCATCATGTCTAAGGGTCATTTGTTCACCGTGAACATCTATTAAGGCACGTGCCGTCCTCAAGAAAGGTCTTCCTAAGATTAAGGGAGCCCGAGGATCGGCAACGTAATCAACGACCACAAAATCGGCAGGAAAGAAGAACGTTCCAACTTTCACGAAAACATCCTCGGCGATGCCGGTTGGAGTAGAAATCGTTCGGTCGGCAAGCTCAAGTATCATTCGGGTTTTGGTCAAAGCTGGGAGACTTAGTTCTTTCCAAATGGAGAGAGGCATTAGGTTGATGCTTGCACCGAGATCGGCTAAGGCTAAGCATTCATTCATCTCCGGAAAATCACACGGTATAAGAAATCTACCGGGGTCTCCAAGTTTCTCGTTTACCGGTGTCTTTGTCAACTCAATTATCTTATCCTTGTCATTGAGGAGCTTTCTAAACATTGGTGCAAATTTGGGCATGTGTAGGAGAGCGTCCGCGAAACTTAGCTCGAAATGGAGATTCCGAAAAATCTCCATAAATTTTGAAGCTAGAAGATCGTCTTTTTCACGGAACTTTTCTTTGTTGGCCCTTGAAGGATAAGGCAAGGTTGGTTTAGTCTTTGGAACAACAACGGGCTCACCAATTTGGTCATTAGTTTGGGAACACCAAGGTGGATGTTTTCTGTGCTTGGTTTTCACCGTATCCTTTGTCACCTCGGTTCATTTTCCGTCTCTTTAGGAGGAGAAGAAATTTGAGGTCCATTATAGGAAACACCGCTTCGGGTAGTATTGCTTTCACATCACTTCTGGGTATAGCAGGTGTTGCTTGGAAGAGACCCGGCCCGAAGTAGAAGCAGTATTACTATTCATGAATTTGGTGATCAGGTCCATTATATTTGCCATTTGATTTTGCATATTTTGCATAACCGCGTCATTAGCTTTGACGTAGTTATCAAAATCGGACTTAGACACACCTGGTGTTGGATGAGCTGGAGCGGGAGCTTGGTATGGTGGAGCTTGAAAAGTCGGGGGTTGATTAATCTGAGGTTGGTAAACTTGTCCTTGATTGAAATTATTACCTCGATTTTGGTTCAAATTGTTTCCCCGATTTTGGTTGAAATTGATCCCCCGATTTTGGTTGTTTTGATGGTTTTGCAATAGGAAGGAATACGGGAGGTCAATTTGGTTAGCAACCATCTGAGGTCGGTAACTGGCATTCCCTTGGTTGTAGTTAACTGCGGCGGCTTGTGACACGTATTCTTGGATATTGTCACGATAGTCATTGGTGGCTGGACAATTTTGGTAAGAATGACCACCCCCGCAAGTTACACAACTTTGCTCAACCGCTTTTACGGAAGCGGGAGCTGGAGTTTGGTTTTTCTTATCGAGAATCAATGCTCTAACCATATCTTTTAGCTCAGCAACATCGGATGAAACTGCTGGGGTAGAAAGAGCTTCGTACTCCTTTGGAAACATGGCCTTAGCTTCGTGATTGACGAACTTTGACTTGCTCTCTATGATTTTAAGGCATACTTCGAGCATTTTATCCAAAAAGTTACCACCCGCAGCGGAGTTCAATGAATCTTGATCATTTGAATTTAGGGCATTATAGAATGTATCGAGTTGATGCAATTCTCATCATATATTCTCCATCATTCAATTTCTCATCAAACCAGGATTACTTTCAATTGCAGCCTCGTTGGGACATACGACCCGGGAATATCTCTTCCGGAATCTTTTTATTATTGATTCTTATATATTTAATCTCTTTGTGTAGATTTTGACCTTTTGCCTTGGTTAAGGACATTTGGTTGAGATTTGCATTTGAGTTATTTTATATGTATACTATCACACGAATCAGCCTTGGACACAACCTCTTCTCCGTAGGTCAATTTTGTGACGGTGATTTAGAAGTTGCATTTCGTTCCAAAACATGTTATGTTCGTAATCTGGGAGGAGATGATCTTTTGACAAGTGCTCGTGATTCGAATTTGTATACGATCTCTATTTTAGATATGGCAGCTTCGTCTCCCGTATGCTTAATATCTAAAGCTACATCAACGAAATCATGATTATGGCACCAAGATCTCTCTCATCTGAATTTCGGTACCATTAACTACCTCACCAAACAAGACTTAGTTGATGGACTTCCAACGTTTAAATACGACAAATATCATTTGTGTTCCGCTTGTGAGCAAGGGAAAAGCAAGAAAGCCATTCTTAAACCTAAATTGGTTCCAAGTACTCATTCAAAATTGGAGTTGATACACATGGATTTGTGTAGGTAGAAAGCATTAACGACAAGAAATATATCCTGGTTATTGTCGATGATAACTCTCGTTACACATGGGTGTATTTTATTCAGACAAAAGATGAGTCTCTAGACATGATCATCAAGTTCATTACTCGGGTTTAATTGAATTTCAAAGTATAGATTCAGAAGGTCAGATTTGATAATGGCACATAATTTAAAAATTCAACACTGAAGTCTCATTATGAAAAGCTTGGCATCACGCAACAATTTTCAATCGCAAGAACTCCTCAACAAAATGTTGTTGTTGAATGACGGAATCGAACTCTTGTAAAGTCTGTGAGAACAATGCTCATCTTTTCAAAAGCACTAGAATTTCTTTAGACAGAAGCTATTTCTACTGCTTGTTTCACGCAAAACTGTTCTTTGGTTCATACTTGTTACAACAAGACTCCATATGGTCTTCTTAAGAACAGAAAACCTGACGTTAAGTACTTTCATGTGTTTAGATTGTTATGCTATCCAACTAATGATCGTGATGATCTTAGGAAAATGAAACCAAAGGCGGACATCGGGATCTTTGATTGGTGCTAAACTACACCTCTTTTATTTATATAATATATAATTAATATAATATATATAGTAGGTATAATCTAAAAACACAATCAATGAAACCGAGAAGTAGTATAGAATGTTCCCGGGTCGTTATCCCCAACGAAGGCTGTGACAAGAAGAATCTATACAGTCGAAGATTTAGAGTTTGAAATGAGAGAAATGGTTTTGAGAATTGGAAGCCTAAGTTAAACAATACAAACATAAATGATAAGAAAAACCTAAAAAATATGAAAATTAAGCCCTGAAAAACGAGAGTAGGAATCCCCGAACAAAGGGTCAAAAAACCGAAAATCAACATAATAACCATACAAGAAATTATTTTACTTCCTAAACTACCTAGGACTAAATAATGAAGAATGAAAAAGAACTAGACCTGAAGAACGAGATGGTCGTTTGACCCCAAAAAGGAGTCAAGACCAAAACCGCAACCCGAGCCCCGTTCTTTAAAAAATTCAAAAATTACAAAAAAATTTGGACCCCTACGAAAAAATTTTTTGCATTTTTCCTACAAAATATATGACTAAAGAAAAATTTCTAAAAAAAAAATATTTTTTTGTGATAATTTTTATATAATTTTTAATGAATTTTAAAACTTATAACGAAATTTTAAAATTATAAAAATTACTAAACCAATTTTTTAAAAAATTCTAAATAATTTACCTCAAATACTTAACTACAAATACTACCTATAAAAAGAAAAATAAGAAGCCCAAAGTTCGGCTTATAAATAAGCCGATAATAAGCTGAAACAGCTTATGGCTTATTAAGGCCAAAAAGGGTTAAATACTAAACCCCTTGGGACTCTAACAGAGAAGTCCCAAGGGCGCAGCGGTAACACTTGGTATTAAAAGAGAGGTGTATCGAGGGTAGAGGCCCGGGTTCGAGTCTTGCTCACCCGGGTCACCCCTTGTCTCCTCTCTTTTTTTTTCACGAAAACTTTTTACACAACTTTGATAAGCTCATTGAGCTTATCATTTTTCATAACTACAAGAATTTGTAAAAGCTTATAAATAAGCTGAAAAAGGGCTTTTCTTTGGACAGTTTGCTTAAACAAGCTTAAGGCTAAAAATGGCTTATGGCACTTAACTTTTTGGACTATTAAGCTAGAGTTTGGACAAATAAGCTTAAAGGGGGACCTAACCTAACCTAGATAAGCACCTATGAGCTAAAATCTATCAACTAAATAAGCTAAGAAAAGCTAAACTAGACAGAAACTTAAATAAGCTTTTAGGCTTAAATGGCTAAATGTTTTTGACTGTTGGCACAAATAAGCAAAGAAAATGGGAAAATAAGCACACACAGCTTAACACTCAAATGATATGCATTACTAGGAACAAAAATAGGCAAATAAGATAAGCTCAATAAGCCAGGAATTGGCTTAATACCCTCAGCAGTACTAACTTAAGAGTTAGTACTGCTAGGCAATAATGTGGCTTTTTCTTGCACTAAATAAGCAATGGAAAGGACAATAAGCAAACTAGGGCAAGTCACACACCTAATAAGCAACTAAGGACACAAAAACAGCCATTAAAAAGCACAAAATAAGCTGGAAAGAAAAATAAGCTATATCCTACACTATACTAGAAAAGTTCATAAGCCTACTTTGAGCTTAACTTTAAGCTACCTAGAGGATATCCTAAGGTCTAAAAGTAAGGGGGCTTGTCAAAGAGCTTATTGGCTCTTTATAAAAGCCAAGAACTCATGCTAAAGTTAACAAATGAGCTAGAAAGATGGGTTTGAAAATGGTGGTCTAGCACCAGGGGAAATTTTTGGCAGAATTGAAAATAAGCTCTAAAAAACTCAAAATAAGCTAAATTTCCCAAAAATCTATCTAAACTAACCTAATAAGCTTAATGCAATAAGAAACAAGCAACCACAATAAGCCACAAGCTCAAATAAGCTAATTGAGCTTTTGAGCTTAAGACTGTTTTAAAAAACAGTCACAAGCTACTTTTGACTTAAAGTTAAGCCACCTAGAGGGTGTCTTAAGGTTTGGGCTTTTGAGGGCTTGTTAAAGAGCTTATAGGGTTCCTAAAAGTGTAGAAAGCTTAAGCTTCTTAGCTTAAGTAAGCCAAGAAAAAGTGTTGCCAATTGGCTGCTTTGCACCAGGGGAAATGGACTAAAAAAAGGGGGGCTTATATGACAGCTTAAAAATAAGCTGTCAAATAAGCTTAAAATCAAAAACAAAGTTAAAACAGATTGAGCATGGCTTATGAAGAGCTTATATTCAAGATTTCATTTTCTAAAAACTAATTAAAACTGCTGATTTTAGTCTTTGAAAAAGGGTTTTCTCAAAAATTGACACCAAATGTTTTTGGCAGTTTGGACTTAAGAAACCAAATGACTCAAAGCATTTTTTATAAACTTGTTTAGAACTCACAAAGGACACACTTTGACTCTAAAACTCAAATACACAAGGGCTTATTCAAATAAGCACTTTGGGCATTTCTTAAAACCAACAATTTTAAGAGACACTTAGAAAACTTGAAAAACAATTTTTGGACTTAAAAACTTTTGAAAACAGACTTAAACAAGCTTAATATCTTAAGCTAAAGTTACCCAAATGGTCACAACCCATGACCTTGCCCTTTTTGACCCATTTTGGGCTTAACCCAAACACCCCTTAATATTCTAAAAACGATTTTAACCTTTATAAAAACTGAATTAAACACTTAATTTTTAAAGACTACTACTAAACATGCAAAGTTAAGTAATAAAAAGTGAAAAGCAAGAACAAATAAGCACTTTAAAAAGCTAATAAGCTAATGACAGATATAATAAGCAAAAATTTAAAAGAGAGACTTACAAAGGGTCCAAATGAAAAGGAACCTAAATCTAATCCTAACATCCCTAAGTCCTTATACTTCTGAATTTATATCAACCCATGGGTCCATCCAATTCTGACCCAAGCTTATTTTCAGCTTATTTGACTCTTTTTTTTAAAAGTCAAAGTTTTGACTTTATGTTTAAATCACAATAAGCTATTCATTATCTTTTGGGACTTAAGGGTACCGGCTTATAAGAGGGGTAACAAGCCTTACACTATTTTTGTGATTTAGAACAAAAATTAAGAACAAATGAAAGATTTAAAGGAGAACTCGAATTTTTCATTAACTTTAAAAATTTGGATTACAATACCGAACATTGAGGACTTAATTTAACTAAATTACATAAAAGAAAGAAAATAAGACTAAAAAAAATGAGATGATCTTGAATGCTTCCATGGGATGGGTATTTATACCCGAATCCCAAATTTTTCAATCCTTGGAGATGTGTTTCTTTATACTAGAAAAAATTAGGTCTACAAAATCCTCCACTTTTGGTGCTTTCTTTGAGACAAACCAGCTGGGTTTGTAGCTTTGTTTTGAGAGGTGAAAGCAATTTTCAATCAATCTTAGCCTTTTGATCAAGTTGTGCTAGTTTTTCCAAGCCATCCCAACCATTTGATGTGTGCCGAACCATGAAATCAAGTGGATAGCCAAGTGTCATGCACACGTGATTATGGTTAAGGATAGTGGAGGGGGGGGTAAGTTAAAACACCCTGGTTAATTGGTATAAAGTAGGGTTTAAAGGATTGTTATGGGGAAGATGACATCAGGGCGTGAAAAGGAGTTTGGGTTTAAACAGAAAGGGTTATTGGAGAAATGGCAAAGGTTATTCCACCGAATTATAAAGGTATATTGCATCCAATAGGTCCTTGTTGGGTGGAAATAAGTTGGATGGTTTGGCAGAAAACGCCCCCCATCAACCTTAATAACTTTATATTGCAGAACATAGTCCTTTGGTAAACAATTTGGGACAATTGGCAGAAACAAACACCCCTCCCCATGTTATTCCAAGTAAATTGCAAAATCAAGACCCTTGTAGTCTTTTTTCTTCTTGTAATACACTTAGGGATTTTGACATTTTTGGTCCCTATAGTTTATATTCTCTGATTTTTTTGACTTCCACTTGACTTTTGACTTTGTTCGGGGTTGACTTGCTTTGACTGTATGATTTTTTTGGCTTCGATTTGGCTTTTCTTTTCACACTATTTCCATTCCGTGCCCATTTTTGTCGTATTTGGCTTTTGTTTTCGTCCCTTGTTTTGTGAAATTCCGTTTCCTGCACTTTACAAAAGCAAAACAAACATATATTTTATCTGTTTTTGGTCATATAAGTCCGTTTTTTAAAATGGAAAAGGTATGTGTAATTTAGCACTATACCACATCACAAGCCAAATTCAAATAGCTTAGTAATTACATATAAAAAAAAGTTAAAAAATAACCATTAAAAATGCATATTGTTGTGATTATTTCTTACTTTTATGTGAAAACTATTTTAGGAAATTATTTAATGAAATAATATTTGCCCTAACTGTCACATAAATATAGAAATAAAATATGGCTATATTTATTACATGATTCTATTTCGCTTATTTTTTATTGAAATCTTAAAATTTGCGTTTTAGATTATATATAGGGAAAATTCCCAAAATGTACCAGGAACCATAGTGCTCATCACTCTATATCCCCAAAAATATTTTTTTGCCAAAATAGACCAGGGCGACTGGGCAACTTAACTAGAATGTGCCATGTGTCCAATATTTAAATAATATAGTACACATTTGGTACGTATTTGTAAGGTATGTGTAAGGTATATATACCTTTATGTGTATTGGGCAACTTGTACTTTAAGACGACTCGTATTTTGGGCGACTGGTTTTTTGGTCATTTTACATTTGTAATTTTTATTAAAATATTAATATAGTACAGAGTGCGACTTGTATTTTTAGGGAAACTTGTACCATAGGGCGACTTAAAGTATATTTTTTATAATTATTTTTCCTAATATTCACTGCATACTTTTATAATTTATCAAATAACTTTTATACAATACATGATTTATTTCTTAAAACACACATACAGCCAAACACACCCACACACGTTCTTCTTCCTTCCCAATTGTTCTTAAAAACATACACAACAACACACACTTCAACACACACAATTCAACATACACACAACAACACACACAAAATGCACCCTATTAGCCTTAAAATGTGTCTGCTAATATAGAATTACATTAGTTTAAATAGGCAAGACTCACATGGAATTAAAATGTCTAGTTATGATAGTTTAGAGAGTCAAGACCTATATATACCCCTCCATACTTCCATGGAGGGGTGATGCTTTTGTATTATTATTGTGTGTAACCTCCATCTTTTAATAAACACACATGTTTCCTTTACTCTCTCTCCCTCTAAGTCTTTCACCACCACCATAATGGTGGTCGGCTGGTTTTCTGATCGGCCACCCGACACCATAACAACATCAATCTAATACGACATTGATCATGACAATTGGTATCAGAGCTCAGGCTATTAGGTTGATTTTTATTGTGGTGTTTAAGGTCTTGTATGATATTTTTAATGTCCAACCACGTCATGTTTATCTGTCCAAATATGTCTTATTATCTCATATGGTTATTTTTTATTGTCCAACAAATCCAGTCCATATTTGTCCCTTTTATATTGTTGTCCAACTGTGGTTTTGTAGCTGTATCTTTTTTTGTCACGTCAATAGCTTAATATGGGCTCTTGTGTTCATGGTAGCGAGTTGATGAAATGGTCAGGGAACACAGATTCGGAATTTCAAGTTAAATGACAAGACTTTTTTGTTTTTTTGCTAAAAGACAAAAAATAACAGGGTAGCGATTTGGCATATCCATAGCAATTTGGATTAGCGAGTTGGTGTACAGGTACAATGAAGACAAATATCTATGCCAAATCTAAACGAACCTCTGCCTAAATTTTGACTCAATAGCGATTTGAGGTGGTTTATCTGATTTGACTGAGTCAACTCGGTATTTACCAAGTTGATCGAGTCAACCCTGAGTCAAACCGGGTTAAGACAATGAGACTCAGCCGAGTCAACTCTTGTTGGTGACTATTTGGGATAAGGTGGTGTTTGGTTGTAGTAGCGTTTGATGGTGATCGCGATTTGGCAGTGGCTGTTTGGTGGTGGCGGTTTGGTTAAACCACCACCATGGCGGTTTGGTATAACCACTGTGACAGCATGGCAGCGGTTTGCTCCCACAACCCAAAGAGTCAAGGTCAACAGAAAACAGAAATGTTGAAATGAGATGACAGACTCAAACCAACAGCAACAACAATCAACTACAACAAACAACCACTTCCACAATCTAACAAATCCAACTTCACTATCTTAGTTTCCCTTCGTCACAATATCAACATCCACAATCATCTAACCAACCCCATATCCATCTCCTCAAACAAGACTCGAACCAAACTAGATTTCATAAAGATCTCAGATTCCTTTCACTTCGTGTTGCACAATTAACGTCATGACCATATAAGATCAAACACGAGAAAGATATCACATCGCTGATCTTTGAATGTAAAAGAACAAGTCTTCTCTTTTTATATCCGAAAATAAAGATAGAGTCGTAACAATTATGTTACACTCCATCTTTGTTTCGTTCAAAGACCACAAAACAACACCACCTACCCGAGACCTCTTTTACGAGATCTTGAAGCCGAGTCTTGCACGTCTCTTCAATCGAATAACATTAATTGATTAAGAAAAGGGTTGTGAGTTATTCGTTGATATCCTGGATCAAAAATGGACGAATGAAATTAATGGGTTAGCAAGAGTTGATTGTTGTATATTATCAAGAAAAGGAAAACACGTTTCTTTGATTTTGTAATGTCTTGGTTTGCTTTGTGAAGTGAGAGGCGTATGAAATGTACATGTGGTAGGCGTGTGATCTAACAATGATTTCGCGCGATGCTGTGGGGCGTTAAAATTTTTTTTTGCTGGTTTATTTTTTTGGTCTCATGTTTATTACTTTGTTTTTTTTATATGGGCTTATTTATTGGGCCTCATGTTTAAATGTTTGTTTTTTTGGCTATTTGGGGTTTTTTTAATATAATTTTATCATTCAACAAATCCAACTATCACTACCTATTCCCTTCGTCACAGCCTTAACACATCATCTCCACCAACATCAAAAAAAAAACAAAAGATCTCAGATACAAGTTTTTATGTGTTTCAATTAATTCAAGACCATTAAATGATCAAGAAGATGACATGAACAATCATCATAGATCTTTGTAATGGTATGAACCACCTTTAATATACGAAAGTAAAGAATCATAACAACTTTGTTAGATTCGAACTTTGTTTCGTTTTTTTTACACTAAACAAATCATAAACCTACCCGAGACCCCTTATATAAGGATCTTAAAGACAATTAGTTCTTGGTTCTTGACACCTTTATGGTTCGATAGTGCTTAGCAGCTAAGAAAAATGGGTGATTGATTTTTTTTATTTATTTTTTTCCCTTAGAAGAGATGTATATGACTGTGAGGGTTATGGTTTGAGACAAATTAGGGTTTGAAACCCTTATATAATCCCCTAATTATTAGGGTTATACAGTTGGATGTGGGCCGGTGGCGTTAACACATGTATTAGGCCCTTCAAAATGAAATTATCATGGGCTGATTAAATATGTCACTTGGGCCTTCATAACACAAATTGTAATTTTGTTTTGGGTGATTATCAAATGCTTATGGGCTTACACTTTAATTTTGTTTCTATGACAATGGGTTAGTACATTTCATTTGAAAGTGATTTAAGCAGTCAGTATCCGTAATTTTGGTACTATAAGGTTTTGTGAGCTCAATTTAGGATTTTATGATAAATTGGCTGCGTTAGACTACGGATTGGATGTGGATTTTTATAAATCATACAGAGACTTAATCCTTATCAAGATTCACTTAAACGTCGCGGCTAGTTTTTGGGATTTGAATGTCAAAGTGATTAAGGGGTTAATTTGGTATTATTTATTTGAGATTAAAGTGGAATTTCACAAAGGCGTGTACGTATTTTATCTGTAAGTCGGGGTTGATTGGATGCATGACTTTCAAAGATAACTTGCTTGAGCGTTAAGGTTAAAGATTAAAGACTTGATCTATCTAGTTATACCTGATGTAAGGAGTTACGTTGTAGTGCTCACGGTGTATAGCTATCACTTAAAGGAGTTACGTTGTAGTGCTCAGTGTCACACGCAGATGCAGTTGTGGATAATTTCAAGAGGTGTTGTATTTTTTATATACTTTTGATGTCGGGTATAGGGTACTTAGAGGCTTTCCTCTGCACCGTTCTTTGATCAATAATAGTGCAAGCTTAAGTCATAAATTTGGGGGATTGTACTTCAGTTTCAAGTTTGTCATATCGGGTTTTCTCCATCAGTGGTCACTGTAGATGGCCGACAGAATGATAAGGAGTTGGTAAAGAGTTAGACAGAGAGATTACAAGAGTAGAGATGTGATCAGCAATTCTTACAGGATAACTGAAGCTACAACACGTTAATGGTACTTCTCGAGTTATATGGTCCGTACACTTAAATTGATGCTTTCCGAGAGTTCGAAACCATCATGGGGGAACACGTGTACTTTGATGTAATCAGGTCAACTTCCAGGGGGGAGTAGTTTATACTACTTTACTTAGTATGGTTTGTGAAGTATTCTGCATGCGTGAGAAGAATTGTTACTAATTTCTCGCATGTTCCCCCGAACGGATATTCACCAAGACAAAATGTCATGATTCTTCCACAAAATTCCGTTGTGCACTCTAAATGTCAATGTTAGAAGATCATTCAAGCTACATCAAAGTTTCAGAATCTGCTCAAGATACGGATGTTGGTTTAGGGGGAAGCTGATTCAGAAACTTCACCAAAAAGGTGTCCATGAAGAAAGCTTTTTTAAGACATGATGCATGATTTAGGGGGAAGTTAATCCAACTTATGCATACTACAATGGTTCCAAAACAAGTAAAGAAACAAAAGATCCAAGCTGCAATACAAGTATCAAGACTAGAAGACAAAGACGTCATCTTCAGCATTAGAAGCGCCTTGAATGTCATTATATTATGTTGTATCTGTACTTGTATAGAACATTGTAAGTAATTCTGTATGCCCACATATTGGGGGAAGATTATAAGCCTTAAAATTTGTCGGCTAATATAGAAT
The DNA here is from genome assembly GCA_026074375.1 of Tanacetum coccineum. Lineage (NCBI taxonomy): Eukaryota > Viridiplantae > Streptophyta > Magnoliopsida > Asterales > Asteraceae > Tanacetum > Tanacetum coccineum. Next base: position 52,805 of record BQNB010031107.1, read on the forward strand.
TACATTAGTTTAAATAGGCAAGACTCACAAGGACTTAAAATGTCTAGTTATGATAGTTTAGAGAGGCAAGACCTATATATACCCCTCCATACTTCCATGGAGGGGTGAGGCTTTTGTATTATTATTGTGTGTAACCTCTATCTTTTAATAAACACGCATATTTCCTTTACTCTCTCTCCCTCTAAGTCTTTTACCACCACCATAATGGTGGTCGACTGGTTTTTCGATCGGCCACCCGACACCATAACAACATCAATCTAATACGATATTGATCTTGACACATCTGTTTGTTCATCATCTCAAAAACTTGAATCTTAACCTTTTAACACTCGCTATATAACCTTATTAGTAAAATCATAGGTTTTTCTTAAAATAATCGACAATCTTAATCATTTTATAAACTGACATGTCTGATTTGTATGATATGAAAATCAGTGTCAGGTCAACTGTTAAATTGCTTCCAGAAATTAAAGGCCTTTTGCAAATGAATCCAACTCGTGAACGGTTATTTAGGGATACTGTTTTTGAGCCGTGGTTGGATATTCAGTCTTACAAAAATAATAACCATCTGATGCATTATGTTTTGCAACATCAGGTATTTATCTTTAACATTCGATCTGATTGTCCCCTAATTATATTCCATATTGGGGATCATTGGTTAAAGTTTGGTGATAATCAATTTTATTTAATTACTGGTTTTTGATTTGGCCAAGTTTCTAAAAAACATAGTGCAATGAGTCCTTTTTCAATCGACTATTTCCTGAAAAAACAACAACAAAGGGTTTAAAGAGATTAAATGGCTTTGATCTTTTGGGAGTTCTTAGAGATAATAATTGTTAGTTAAATATGTGGGATGAAGATGCGGTTCGGTTGTGTGTGTTGATTTTTGGTGAATTAGTGTTTATGGGTAAAGAGAAAAGAAATTGCTTGAGTAAACATATAATGTGGTTGGTAGATGACTTTGATGCTTGGAATTCGTATCCATGGGGTGAATACATGTGGGAGAATTTTTATAATAGAACTATCAATGTGGTTGCCATTCATAACGCACATCATTTGGCTGAGATGAAGAAAAGCCTAAATTTCAATGCAAAATACAATCTATACGGGTTTGCTTGGGCATTCAAGGTTAGACAAGTTCATACTTTTATCTTATTTCTAATACAACCAATTCTGGTTTTGTTTAATAACGGTTTATAAATAAATGAATTTTTATCTAATGTTTAATTTTTTTAGAATTACAACACCAAAGTCAGTGTAAACTTCTAAACATGATAATTCATAAAGCTTTGCAAATTCCTAAATGTTTAATTTTTTGATGTGTTTTAGTTAGTCCTGTAGGTGTTTTAGTGGTTAACGAGGATAATTTTCAAGAAAAGGGAAGTGAGGTATGAGAAGCTTATACACGGCTAACGTATCTCACTAGCCTAATACCGTTATTTTCCTAGTATACCTAAGACACATATTGTTTATGATATCTATCCTCA
>BQNB010031108.1:0-54290 GCA_026074375.1 Tanacetum coccineum
TCTTGTTGTTTTCCATAGTTGAATTAAGTTGTAACTTGACAGAATGAAGTTCCTTTTTAAGATTTTCTTCCGTTTTATTACGCATTTGATCATCCATTCGTTGTTCACGTTCAGTCAATTCAAACTTAGCACGTTGCTCATAAATGGCAACTCGTTCCTTGTAGATCTTAAGTTCAGTGGCTATTGGGTCATGAGGAACGAACGCATAATTATCAGACGACACACATACATCATTTAGAGCAGAAGATGCACAACTTGGTACAACAGAAATATTATCGACCGGCAAATATTGTTCATATGGAATAAAATTACTGTTACCCATATCAACACTAGTTGAGTCAATAACATTTGCCTGTTGTACTTCATTATGAATCTCATGTTTGTCCAGATTAGTAACACTATGATCAATAGCATTTTCCAAAATATGTACCTTAGATAAGATTGATGCATTAGATGGACTAGCTTGTTGATTTGCTGACCCGGCTAAGGACAAGTTGGCCATGAATATAGACTGAGCAGTCGGTTCGTCATCAACATCTGAATCAAAAGCGCCACATTCATCTGCCTGGAAGATGTTGTCCTCATTCAGAGCTAAGTCTTGGACTGGTTGATTATCTACATCTGCATCAAAGGTGTTGACCTGTTCACTAGCCAGAAAGAGTAGTTCTTTTTCATCCAGAACTGGACCATTCTCTTGGGCTTGCATCAGCAACATCTTGTCCTTGAAGTAATCAGAATTCTGTGGACGCTTCGGTTGAGTACATTTTCGTACAATATGTCCAATCCCATTACAATTATAACACTTTACCGGTTTTCCTTGACCTATATTTGCATTCCCGGCTCTATTCTGTGCGCCCCCATTGCCTGCAACACCATTTCCCCGAGCAAGATACCTCTGATTCTGATTCTAATTCTGTCACCCTTGAACATTCTGAACGAAAACCCGACCATCTTGAATGGTTGCTTGATTTCGGGTGTTAGAAGAGGTTCGAAGTTGATTGTTTGTCTGAGGAAGTGTAGCTCTGAATGATTGGGCAAGAAGTGCCATTTGCTTGGTTAGGTTGTCAAGTATTTCATCAGTTTGGGTGTATCCGGAATCAATTTGTGATGTTTCAGGGAATTGTGGATATTGTAATGATTGATGATTTATTGATGAAGAAGGATATTGATGAGATTGGACATGTGATGATTGTGCATGAGGTTGGACAGTTGAAACAAATGCAAGTTGATCATTGGTAGCAGGAGTGATTCTTTTAATAATCAGTCGATCTTGTGCAACATGCTTCTCATGTTGTTTTAGATATGCATACAGTTGTTCGTGATTTGTCTCTTTCAGACCTTTGTTGAGTTTAACGACTGTCACAAACCCATCCCATTCAGGTGACATGTTGTTCACAAACTTGGAGTTTAGCTGAATATTAGGCATTGTCATTATGATATTCCTCATGTCGTTGACCAGCTTGTGAAATCGAACATAGTACTCATTGATGTTTTCACCTGGAAGCATCTTGAACCGCTCAAATTCATCGTACAACTGTGATTCTCGGTCTTTTTTGGTGAGCTCAGAACATGCAAGTAGCATTTTGACGTTGTCCCAAATTGATTTTGCTTCAATGTTGTGATTGATGAGCTTGTATATATCTTTGGGTAATCCTTGAAGCACAATATTGGTTGCACGGACATCTGCATCGTATCGCTGCTTCTCCGTGTCACTTAGATCCTCATAGGTACGAGTCCTTTCTGGTCCAAGTAGAACACCTCCCTCAGGGATAGTTCCAAGTGTATTCCTTGTGGTTCCAAGCTCAAATAGCCCTTGATCAATAGAGTGGAGAATTAGCAATCCGCTTTCCTTTCCTCTATAGTACATTCGGATTCGTTGTGACCATGATTCGTAATCAGTCCTATCGAGCATAGGTGGGCGGGTATCAGAACCGGCCGCTTGAATATCATTTGAGTTACTAGACATGATTGTTTGATTGATTGTATTATGATAGATTTTGGATCGATACAATGATTAGTGATTGTATGTTAAAAGTGATGATTGTTTGTTGATATAGGTGATTTGTTGTTTGTTTGTGATTTGGTTAGGTTTGGTTTGATTAAGTTTACGAGATGCAATGCACAAGTCTCAGTCAGGAAATCTAGACAAGTCTCAATGTTAAGGATTAGACAAAACTCAGTGAGGTGTCCTAGACAAAACGCAGTCAAGAAGGAAAGACAAAACGCAATGTAGAAATTTTTTTGTCAGGGATTCTTTCCACCAAGACGCAATAAGGGTTGTTAGGAATTTTGTATAACAGACTTAATTCTGTTGGTATTATAGTTAGTTCTGCTAGTATAATAGTTAGTACTAGTAGAAGGTTTATCGTAGTTAGTACTGGTAGTGTTAAACAGTTAATACTGCTTGTGTAATAGTTAAGTCTGCTTACGTCGAAATTAGTTAAAGTTAAAGATATGCATGAGATATCTTAGGAAAGGATATGCATTATCTTTATACGTGTTTTGTAAAGCCCATTAGGGTTTTCCTTAGTCTATAAAAGGAAAAACCCTAGGCTGAGTTAGTAGATAGAGTCTACACAAAGATCATTAGAGATCGAATAATAATCTTAGTTTGTCTATATGTAACCTAGGCAGATTCAAAGTTTAATAAAAAGTTTTTTGTAGTATTTATTTTTGTCTTCTTAGCATTATTGATTAGATTCCGCATAATCAATAGTGTTCATTCAGTGTTTCAATATTATTGCTTTAGAATTATCTAAAGGATCAAAATCTTTGCAAGCTAAAGGTTTAGATCTATTCAGTAAATCGATCCAACTAGTGGTATCAGAGCTTGTGTGGAAACTCTGATTAAGAAGAACTCAACTGTAAGATGGCAGATCTAAGAATTCTCCACCCACAATCACTGCAATGAAGATCCCTTTCAATCAGGAAGGCGAGAGTATGATATTTGGTGCATGAGAATTGCGCCTTATTATCTATCATACAGTACCATAATCTATAGGATGTTATTGTCAATGGAGATTTAGAAGAAGAGCCTGCACCAACAACTGGAGAAACTTCTGTTGCTCCTAAGACTGCCAAACAACTGGTTGTAAGAAGGAATCAGGAAAGAGTTAAAAGCATCTTGCTTTTAGCAATACCTGATGAATACCTCCTTAAGTTTTACATATGTTGTGATGCTAAATCACTCTGGGTGGCAAATCAAATCGAGATTTGGTTTTGGTCGGTAAATATAGAATCCAAGGAAAATGCAGAAAAAATGTTCTAATCATTCAATTTGAAAATTTTTACTGCATTCAAATGAAAGCTTGGGGACAAGCTTGTGCTAGATTCCATAAATGATAAGTCACTTGGAGGTTCATGGTTGCCCAATTCAAAGGAAGACATTATCCAGAAGTTCCTTAGTAAGAAGTATTCTTCTTTTTGGAATCAGATCTGACTCATCATGAGAATTAAGCCAGACATTGATGAGATGATATTTGATGGACCTTTTACAAAAAATCTTAGAGTGTATGAAGATGAATTGAAAAGGTCTTCAGGTTCCAACTATGCTTCTCAGAATTTGGCTTTTCTCTCCTCTAAAAATACTGGCAGTACTAATGAAGTTAGTACTGCAGTGGAGATTTTAGGGTTAGTACTTACTGGGTGGAATTAATCAAGTTCCATCTTCCTATGTGTCATGGATATAAGCTTACTCTTTACTTGTCACAACCAACAACCAGTCCTCAACTTGAGATGAGGATTTTCAGCAGATGGATAGAGATGACTTGGAGGAACTGGATCTTCGATGGCAGGTGGCTATGTTGACTGTCAGAGTAAAGAAGTTCATTAAAAGGACAGGAAGGAATATGGACTTCAAAGAAAAATGACCTATTTCTTTTGATAAGTCAAAGATTGAGTGCTACAACTGTCATAGAAAAGGGCATTTTGCTAAAGAATGTAGATCTGGAAGGAGTCAAGGAAGAGATTGTATGGTAAACAATGGGAAGAGAAATGTACCAAACAAATGATCTTCATCATGGCACTGGTGGCTCAAGATGTCTTGGAGGGCTATGACTGGAGCTCAATGGATTTTGATTTAGAACCAGTCAACTATGCTTTTGATGGTATTCCCTTTTTCAAGATCATCAAGTTCTTCTGAATGTGAGGTACAAAAATGTTTCTAAATGTCTTGAATATTTAAATGTCTTCAAAAAGAACTTATGATAGTAAAAGAAGAAATTGCATAACAAAGCAAAAAACTCGAAATCAAGGTGTTATGTATTAGCATTAGAGTCACTAGAATCCAGGATTATTTAGTCATGAAAAAAAATGTAGTTAGTTAGGGTTGAGAAATATGATTTCGAAGTTTAAGCTTAAATGTATAGTGAATAAAGATTAACAATTTAAGTCTGGATATTAGAAAACGGCTGTTAAAGAAAGAGATGAATTAAAAGATAAGATTGCTAAATGGGAAGAATCGACAAGAATCTTGAGAATATTAAAGTCAAATGAGTGTAGAGATGAACAGTTTAGGTTATAGCAAAAATTGGAATGAATTAAGTGTAGCAATCATGAAAATTGATTAGGGAGAACAGTTTGAGTATTTTTGATGGTAGATCAAGTGATGATGAGCATATACTAGAAAATGATAGATTTTCAAAGAATGGGTAAAAAGTTGTTCCCTCTCTCACTACAGGGAACTTCTTAACCCCAAGAGCTGATATATCTTTTGTTGGGTTAGATGAGTATGCCATAAGGAATAAAATCATTGAGTCAAAAACAACTGAGCTTAATAATAAAACAAGTGAGACTGCAGGTAAAACAAATGATGCAAATACTGAAAAGCCTAAGTCAGTCAGTGAGTCAGTTGTGTCTAATCCTAAGATTAACAGAGATAGTGTTATCATTGAGGATTGGACCTCAGATGATGTAGAGGAAGTGTCTAGAGTGCAATAAGTTAGACCAGAGAATCAAACAGTTAAGACTAGAGATGAAAAAAGTGGTTAAAATTCTCATAAACAAGGAGTTGGTTTTAGGAAAGTAAAAGCTTGTTTTGTTTGTAAAAGTACTAACTACTTGATCAAAGACTGTAATTTCCATGACAAAAAGAGTCAAGAGTCTAATCTAAAAAATGTGGTTAATACTGGTAAAAGGGAGGGCAAACCAGTATGGGATAATACCAAAAGGGTTAATCATCAAAACTTTTCAAATTACCCACATTTAAGTAAGACTTTTGGTGCCATAGGAGTATAACAAGAACTGGATTTGTTAGTACTGTCCTCGAGATGGCCTAAGCATTAGTAACTGATAGAGCCATGTGTTGTACTTGCTTGAGTCTATTTGTATTGGTAGGCCAAGTATTAATACTGCTAGGCCTGTTACTACTGCTAGGCCAAGTATTAATACTGCTAGGCTTGTTAGTACTGCTAGTCCAAGTATTAGTATTGCTAGACATGGTTATGCTTCTAGACCCATTTACCCAAGAATGGACAATGTAAAACCAAAAGGCTCATGTTTACCTATCAAGAGGTCTTACTACACAAAACCAACCTTTAGACCCAAAGACTTAAAACAAGATGTTAAAACTTTTGGGGTTAAAAACATGACTACGGCTAGGAAAAGAGTAGTAGTTAATACTGGTAAGGGTAAGCTAAATACTGACCTTAAAAAGTCAAGATGGGTTTGGAGGCCTAAGGAAAATTACATGGATCATGTGTCTAAAGACAGTGGATCATTCATGATCCAAGAGGTTGTGTATGTTGACCCAAAAAGGATTTCCTAGTCTGTAATGGCTTGGATCATATGAGTTACTAATTCTCTTACTTATTGTGTGGGCAATCAGAGATCTTGTTACAGGATCATGCAGTGGTGGATAGTGGTTGCTCTAGCCATATGACTGGCAACAAAGCTTATCTTTCAGACTATGAAGATTTCAATGGAGGCTTTGTGGCTTTTGGAAGTGATCCCATTAGAGTAAAATAACGGGTAAAGGTAAATCAAAACAGTAAATTTAAACTTATGATGTGTTTATTTTGTAGATGAACTTAAGTTTAACCTTTTCTCTGTCTCACAAATGTGTGACAAGAAAAATAGTGTCCTTTTTACTAGTCTGAATGCCTTATCTTGTCTCCTAGCTTTAAGCTCTTGAGGAAGTCATGTTGTACATAGAGCTCCAGAAAGATGATGTGTACAGATTGGATTTATTGAAATTGTTCCTTTTCTGGAGGTATAACTTCGATTAATATGCAATAATTGCAACCAAGCAGATGAGTCTAAAGTATAGCAAGGAGCTGTAGGTCATGTAAATTTTCAAAATTATAAATAAAACTTGTTAAGGTCACCTAGTTAGAGGCTTACCTTTAAAAGTTTTTGTGAATGACCACACTTGTGTTGCCTGCAGAAGGGTAAGATAACATAAGGCCTCTGTAAGGCCAGGTTAGAAAGATTCATCAGAAAACCCCTAGATTCACTTTCTTTAAGACGTTTTTGGTCCTGTTCTATAGAAGTATTAACAAGAAAAGGTACTGCTTGGTTGTGATTGATGATTTCGAGCAGATGTAGTTGGGTATTTTTCTTAGCTACCAAGGATGAAACATCTGAAATCCTTTGTAATCTTATCAAAGGCTTAGAAAAACAATTGAATCATAATGTTAAAATCATTAGATGTGATAATGGGACAGAGTTTAAAAATTATGCTATGAATGAATTCTGTGCTAAGAAAGGAATCAAAAGGGAGTTTAGTGTAGCTAGAACTCCACAGCAGAATGGTGTTTCAGAAAGGAAAAACAGGACCCTAATTGAGGCAGCTAAAACTATGTTAGCAGACTCACTTTTACCTATCCTAATTTGGTACTATCTGAATCAGAGGGTGAAGAACCAGAGGATCAGGGGAAGATAATTTAGGATATTGATGATGATCCTCTAGTTTCTTTGGTAAGAGAATCCATGAAAATGAATGAGAAGTCAACAGATTTTGTTACTCCTACAAAAGCTTTAGGGGAGGCTCAAGAAGAAGATATAAGTCCTACAATCTTGGAGGCAGCCAAAACATTGTCAAAGGTTGCTTCTCAGGGTGTTAGCAAGGTAAAATCAACTGATAAGGGCAAGAGATATAGGAGGAGAGCAAGGTCAGTGGCTAAGAATATTAATACTGGATTGGATGCTGAAGAAGAGATTAATACTGGTATTGAAGAGGTTAGTACTGGTAGTGCTAAAGTTGATTCTGGTACTGCTAGTAAAAGGGGTCAAAGGGAAGGAAAGGCTCCAATGGTTGAAGAGGATATCCAGGCTACTCACAAAACTAAAGAACAAATAAGACAAGAGGAAGCTGGATTGGAAGAGGCTATAAGATTGCAAGCTCAAATGATGTAGAAAGTTGCAATGCAAATTATTTAGTTGAAATCGATACCAAATAGAATGGCAGAAGGGAAGCATTATCTAGAACAACAAAAGAAATGAAAATGCTCAGTTTAATTGAAGCTAAATATTTATAAAGAAGATTGGGATCTATTAAGAGCTAAGCTAGAAGCAAATGCCCAGAGTTGACAAAGATCGTGTTGGGATAGGATTTGCCTGAACAAGATTTTGCAAAAAGAATGGTAGATATGGTGATTCAAGAATGAAAACACTTTGTAGAGGAAGAGCTAAGGCAAAGAAGAAATAAACCCATGAACCAGTTACAGTATGGAATCTACATGTCAAGCTATCTGAAAGAATCAAGGGACTGGAAGCTTCTCAGTTAAAGAAGTTGAGTTTTGAAGAGATTAAAGAAGAGTTTGATAAGTTAGTTCAGCGGATTGACACTTTTGTTTCTATGGATTTTGAAGCTACAAAGGCAAAGTTGAAAAGATATGGAGAAGAGCTTCAGACAAAAACTTTAAAGAAACAATGATTATGATAATGAGTTGTTCCAGGCTATCAGGAGAAATGTTGCTGAAGTAAAGGAAGAAGAGCCAACTAAAAAGAAAGGAAAAAGAAAGAAGCAAAAGGCTAGGAAATGTACTAAGTGTTGATCCAGAATGCACAAGGAGATTTAGAGACTGTTAAGAGGAATCTGTGGAAGTATAAATCTCTCCTTTTGGTACTTAATTCCCAATACTGTGGTAAATTGGTAGATATTTCGCTAGGTCAAAGAAGTGTTTATCTGATAATGAGAGCAAATAAGAGTTGATACAGTCTACAGTGAGTTTGGATCTATGATTAAAGGCTTCACATAGAGGATTTATAGGTGTACAGGTTTAGGTAATGAAAAGTATGGAACAAATAGGCCTGAAGATGCTTATAACAGAGTGCTTTTGAGTGACCTCAGGACTATGTTTGATCCACCTCTCAATGAATGCATTTGGAGCTTACCACTTCAGTAAAAGATGGTTAGTTGGAGGTATTATGATAAGTGTGCAATACATTGTTTAACATTGGAGGCATCTACTATATATATGTTAGCAGATAGGAAACATCCTTTGTCAAAAGATGCTTACCAAGTGATGCTAAAGATGAAGCTTCTAGATGGAACAATGGATGAAGTTTGTTATAAATTATTAAAGATGATTGAGAAGCAAGCTGGGATAAGAAAGTGATGAATTTATCAGTAGCAGTGGGCATATTTTTGGAAACTGTGGACTATAATGGAAGAGAGAAGGGTTTGGGTGTTGGCTAAACCACCAACAACAATATGGTATCATGTTACCATGCTTAATAGGAATTATAACTGGAGTGTCCAAAGCAAACGGCTTTGGTAATGATTCTAAATCAATTTATGGTTGACTGTTTACACAAAAATTGTATGGTATTCAAACTCACATGTTTTTTAAAAACAAGAGTTGGCTACTCAGAGCAAAACGGCTACTGGGTAAAGAGATCTCAAATCCGTTGATAGCTGATAGTTTGCTTAAGCTATTAAGGTCTATCAATCAGCTTGTTTCTATAATGAAAGCATTGACTTAGTCCATAGAATAGGCTCATGGTAAAGAATATTCAAATCCGTTGTTGGCTGGTTGTTTGACTAAAAAATTATAAAAAGCCAACTGTAGTTGGATAGTTGTTGTGTAGGCACGGTGAAAAAGATGTCACAGACTAAAAGGACAATATTGATCTGGTTTTTCAAAGAACATCAAACGATATCATTCATGAGAAGCTAAGGACTTAATGGACATGCTTGGAGACAATTCTCAAAAGCCAATGAAGACAAACTTAAAGAAACTGAAGATAACATAGTGAAGTTAAAGTTTAGGGGGGATTGTTAGGAATTTTGTTAAAGACTAATTCTGAGGGTATTATAGTTAGTTCTGCTAGTATAATAGTTAGTACTGGTAGAACGTTTATCGTAGTTAGTACTGGTAGTGTTAAACAGTTAATACTGCTTGTGTAATAGTTAAGTCTGCTTACACAGAAATTAGTTAAAGTTAAAGATATGCATGAGATATCTTAGGAAAGGATATGCATTATCTTTATACGCGTTTTATAAAGCCCATTAGGGTTTTCCTTAGTCTATAAAAGGAACCCTATGCATAGTTAGTAGATATAGTTCTACACAAGATCATAGAGATCGAATAGTAATCATAGTTTGTAATCTGTAACCTAGGCAGATTCAAAGTTTAATATAAAGGTTCTTTTGCAGTATTTATTATTGTTCTTCTTAGCATTATTGATTAGATTCCGCATAATCAATAGTGTTCATTCAGTGTTTCAATATTGTTGCTTTAGAATTATCTAAAGGAGCAAACTCTTTGCAAGATGAAGGTTTAGATCTATTCAGTAAATCGATCCAACAAGGGTCTTCAACTTGGGACAAAATGCAGTACACAAAACGCAATGAGAAGGAAACAAAATGCAGTGACATGTCTTGGGCAAAACGCAATCAACTCTTGAAACAAAACGCAATCAAGAAATTAATTGGGCAGAGTTTTTCCTAGTCAAAACGCAATGAGGGTCTTCAACTTGAGACAAAACGCAATACACAAAACGCAACCTGTAGTGTTAACCAAAACGCAATACACAAAACGCAACTGACAAAACGCAACTGCTGTACTACACTAGAAGACAAACCGCAGTGTACTATTCTCTGACAAAACGCAAAGACAAAACGCAACTAAGAAACGTCTTCCAGGGAGACAAAACGCAATTTCCAGAAATGCTTCAAATCACCAAAAATCACCCTTTTGAACGTTTAAGCTTGGATTTTCTTGCACAACTTGGTACTAGAAGGCTAAAACTACACTAAAAACACTAACTTTAACACCACAAATGTGAGAATCAAAGAAAGCCAATGTGAAAACCATAAACCTTCAAAAACCAAATTTTTGATTAATTCTTCCAAGAGAAACGCACATACAATCTAAGTAATCATCCCATGTGCTCTGATACCAATTGTAGTATATTGGAAATCATAACACAATCAAGGATTGGTGTGTAGGCCGATTTCTAGAGAGAGAAAATAGGAAGTTCTAGTGAGAGAAAATCACTTAGTGTGTGTTTGTTATACAATGAACATCCAACCCCTCTCAATGGCTGAGAGGGGGTTTAAATACAAGCTTTTATGTGCCCTAAGTGGGCTTTGGAGTGGGCTAACATGTGGGTAGAGACCTGGCCCAACGTCATAAGTCATACGGTAACTAAACAATAAATATTACGACTACAAGCTAACCTATGCTAGACATAACACGGGGTGACCGAGTCTTTTTCATGATCCTAACAGTCAAGCAATTGACGGTTCATGATAGTTCGGGCAAGAGGGTGGTCTAATCGCTACTTAGGCAACACGTAAACAGGAGATAGTCTTTAGTATTCAAAATGAAGCACTTGCTTCCAAATACTTTAAAATACACGAAAAGTGTCGGTCACTTCCAAAGTTGTAACAAGTCTTAGCTCGTAGTTAGTATAAGGATTAGATTAGTAATCTAGTCCGGCCCAAGGCCCATGGGAGGCCCAACTCCAGCCCATGGCCGTCCATTGTAGCTATTTATTACACCTCTCCTAGTCTTGGAAGAGGTTGGTTGTTCCATTTTTCCATAATTTTATTAATACATTCATCCATTTTCCATCTAAGTTCTCTCTAACATCCCAACCCACATCTCACTCTTGTGTTTCTAGTTTGATCTAAGATACACATAATCTACCAATTGGTACAGAGCAGCGGATGTCTTGAAACATGTACTTAGCATTCATGATGACTTTATTTTGTCGGCGGGTAGAGCAGGGTTATGGATCTTGTGAGACAGCTGGAACCAGGGACCTCCACCACCATTTTAAATAGCCTGCATAAAACAGTTAGCAATAAAGCAGGGGGACGAATATGGCTTTGTCATTCGCCCAGGATTGGTTGGAGAAACCTTCGGATCCGTGAGGATCGACCTGTGATCAGATAGATTCAATTTAAGAAGAATCTTCTTGACAGGATTTCCAGCTGTAGTATTGAATCTTTCTAACACATAAGTATTAGATTCATCGTACTCAGCATGTTCTCATTATCAGAACGTCTCAAAGCAGACAGCACGATAAGAGTGAACCAGTGAGTTACTATCTCACCGATTGATATAGAAAATTGATTTGAAAATCAATCGGTGTATTACTTACAAAATTGTTTTTGTGACACACCGAGAGTGTTAATCATTTCAAAAATTCACTAACAACATGAATCCCTTTCCTGGAACAAAGTTTGATTCTTATAGAACGCACCCATCATTTCTTTCCAGTTGTCACAAGTTTGATTCATATAGAATCGCACAGGTCACCTACAAAGAGCTTGTTTGATGTTGGCTCAAGCAGGATTTCCATCTTCATTGTGAATGATATCACTCGGATGTTCTGGCAAAATCACAAGGATAATGCGTAGGACGTCTTAAATGTATCTGTATTCACATTGTAGTGACTTAGCAAGTATAATTTGACAAGTGTCTAATGAGATTTATGGATGAACCTCTTTTTGCTCTAGACTCATGAGTGCACTTTGATTTTATGATCGGGCTGGAGCTGATTGCCACCTTTTTCAATATCACTAACCCGGGAGTGAGAGAGTCGATAGAAATGAGTGTATCTCCGTGAGTTTTGAAACAAAGTGCCATTCTGACTTAGAGATACTTGGAGGGGTTTGTGCTTACGTCACTGGGTCCTATGACTGTCTTCAATGTCAGACAACACCTGAGTGTTTCTACAGCATATGTATTGACCCGTTCTGGCCTAAGTGTATGGAGGGCTTCTTATTTTCACCCATTATCCTTACCTTTCTTTTCATTCTTCAACCCTTCAAATGCATACCGAGACTTCATAACTAACACCATGTTTGGGGTTTGTTCCAGTGTAGCTCCATCTCAGTCGCATTTATCCCATTCTCACTTTTTCTCCTTTTTAACAATACTTAAGGACTTCTACACAAACTAGTGATATCCCTGGGTAGTTCCACCGGTTTCTGGCTGGATCATGGATCTGATAACCTAAGCCTAACCGTCTATCATCTTCATAAATTTAAGACATGGGTCGGTCTTTTGGGTATGTCATCACGAACTTCCAAAAACATTAAAACTTCAATCAAAGTGTTGATAAAATATCAAAAGATTACACTTTGAGAGTTTTTCATTATCACTAAAAGCTCCCCTTTAACATGTGCATCGTAATCGTAGTACATGCTAGTTGATAGTGCGTTGAGTCCATTTTTATTGATCACTCTTTCAGTATTCATTAAGTCCAGGTAATCACATTTCTCCCATCTCAAAAATATCTATAGGTCAAATAATATTCTATTTAGTTATAAAAAGATGACGGATCAAACGGATACACAAAACTTTTGTGGAATGGATTATTCGTTAAGCATAGTCCTAGACATCTCTTGTAAGGTTCTATTCTTTCTTTCTACTACCCCATTTGATTGTGGAGTACGTGGAGCCGAGAAGTTATGAGTAATGCCTTGTGCATCATAATAAGCTCTGAATTGTACTTCATTATCAAATTCTCGACCATGATCCGTTCTAATAGCTATTATAGAGCTACCTAGTTGGTTTTGAATTTTCCTACTTAATATTTCAAATTTCTCTCTTGTGTTTGAAAGAGGAAATGGTTGCTAATTTGAGATACTTTAATTCTCTTGAACATGAAGTAGAATCTCTTAAATCTCAACTGGAAACTCAAAAACACAATTTTTGAATGAAATCGACCGACTTTCTAAGAAATATTATTATGCAGATCACATGAATGCTATACTTGGTGTCTTGAAAAAGAGCTTTCAAAAAGTACTACAACGTCAAAGAGTTTGAAGCACTTCAACAACATGCTAGCAATCTTGAACTCGCTTTACACAAAGTCAGGAACAACTTAATAATGACAAAGTTTGGAAACAAAAAGAATCAAATTCATTTCGAGAATTAAATGTTAAATATTTTGAAATTCAATATTTGAAAGCTCAATTACAAGACAAAGACAGTGCAATAAGTGAGTTAAAGAAATCATTGAAAAGATGAAAGGAAAATCTGTAGAAACTAAGTTTGAAAAATCATTGGTTATTCGACAACCGGATGCTTTTAAAAGTCAAAGACAATCAGTTATAGGTAAACTGGCTACTTTTTTAGAATCTCTTGCAAAGACAAATTTTTCAAAGTCAAAGTCAATTAAACAAATAATGTGTCCAATGATTTTTCAAAACCACTCACTGCACAGATTTTGCCTCAGAATGTGAAGTTAATTTTAAAGAACATAAATGTGATTGCACCAGGAATGTATAAAGTGCACACAAAGCCTAATCAAACTAGAACACCACAGTTGCCCTAAGACATTAGGAAAACTAACAAACGAGTGCCTTTCTCTATAGGAGTAATTTCCACTACTAGTTTTAGCAGACCACAACTTAAGAGCAATCGATTGGAAGATAGAGTCATGCATAACAATAGTG
The DNA here is from genome assembly GCA_026074375.1 of Tanacetum coccineum. NCBI lineage: Eukaryota > Viridiplantae > Streptophyta > Magnoliopsida > Asterales > Asteraceae > Tanacetum > Tanacetum coccineum. The sequence continues at coordinate 13,859 of BQNB010031108.1, forward strand.
AAGGGAAGAAACAACAAGTAGAAGACCACCATAGGAATTTTAAGTTTTCAAATAATAAAACATCTATAACTGCGTGTAATGACAGTTTGAATGCTAAGACCTCGAATGTAAACTTTGTTTAGTTGTGGAAAATGTGTGTTAAATGACAATCATGATATGTGTGTTCTTCACTATATTAATGGCGTAAATTCTAGGACTAAGAAGCCAATAGATGTGCCTAAAAGTACTAGAGAACCCAAACGAACTGTGAAACAATCTGTTGCAACACCCCTTAAGAGAACCGTTGCTTCATAATCCACTAATCAGAAACCTAGAAGAAAAATTAGGAAGCAATATGAGCAGATTAGTAAGACATGTAAATGGTGGTACTCTAAGATCACACCACTGGGATATAAATGGAAACCTAAGTCTAGTACAGTGAATGTTACACTAAATGTTAGTATGCCTCTAGGAAATAAATCTAGAACTACTAATATTTCGGAATCCATAACACTTAGGGGATCCACTTTGTCCAATACTCCATTGTATTCTAATTCTTTTGCAGCTCGTAGAGATTATTCTATTCATTGTCAATATTGGATGCTCGTTATCAAGTGAGACCAACTGAAAAGCACCTTGGGGAGGTTTAAAGGATCTTTCGAAACCTTAAGAATACCATTAACATGAGACTCTAGTATCCGAAGGACACTGACTTTAATCTATCTGCTTTTTTAGATTCAGATCATGCAGGCTGTCTCGATACACGTAAAAGCACATCTAGTGGTATACAATTTCTAAGTGTTGATAAGTTAGTCAGTTGGTCGTCCAAGATGCATGACTGTACTTCAATGTCTTCAGCATAAGCCGAGTATGTGTCCTTATATGTGTGCGATGCTCAAGTTCTATGGTTAAGAACACAGCTAACAGATTACGGCTTTCACTTTGATAAAATACCCATGTATTGTGATTCAAAGGCAGCCATAGCCATCTCGTGCAATCCAGTCCAGCATTTCCATACTGTAACACCCCGCTAAAGCAGAAACATAGAGTGTGACAGCATAAGGCACAAGCACATGATAATAGTACAACACCATACATTAATTAAAAAGGAAATAGTATGTCATTACAAATTGTCTCAGCCAGACATTGTCTTTTTAACATAAGTTTTCAAGTTCACAAAAACTTTAAGTTCATACATCAATGTTTATTAAAGATGACACGAAACAAATTCATTAAAGCACATGCCTTCACAAGAAACTTATTGTCGATCACCTAAAATGTATGAGAAAACAGGTCAACTATGAAAATAGTTGGTGAGTACACGGGTTTTATGAGAATATGTGTAACAAACCTAAAAGTGTGTTAGCTGGAATATGTCCAGGAGTGTTACTTCATAAGTACATTGCACAAGATATAAGAGAACGACCTCTAAATGAGTCGTTTGAAAAGTGATCTCGTTGATTTAACCAAAATCTGAATTTGTTATAACATTGGTCCCAAAGTTTGCATAAATAATGTAAGACTGAAATATTACAACGATATTTGTTTGTAGAAATCCATGAATGTAGTATTGCATAGTCTAGACTCCAATGCACATCAAGTATGTCACCTAGCTTGCTAACCTGAGAAAAACATGCTTAAAAGTGTCAACACAAAGTTGGTGAGTTCATAGGTTTTTGTAAGTATAAACGATGAACCACGCAATTTTGGAAATATGTAATGAACTGTATCCAAATCCTTGTATGTTCCTCAAAAATGTATGTATAAATGTTGGAAATCAAAGAGTTGTAAAGTATGCATGACCATTTAAATCCCCAAATAGTCACCAAAATGTATGCATGAGTGTTGTAAATCAAAGAGTTGTAAAGTATGCATGACCATCTAAATTCCTAAATTGTCACCAAAATGTATGTATAGTTGGACCACCATTGTTTAAAGTATGTATTTCCACTTTATTCAAGGCAACGTAAATATTCATGTGTGTATAAAGCAATAATTACGATTACTCTAAGTTCATAAAACTGCTGCTAGAACCATCTGTAAACCACATTATTCAAGCACCATAAAGTGTTCAATTCATGTAAATGGCATGCTCCGACATGCTATAACGTTCGTTTGTCCAGTGATAGCTAATCACCTGAACGGGGCTGTCACACCCGAATAGATCTATTTTATAACATTCGCACTCACCCTCTAGATAATTCATATAGTTAAATCCGCTTAAGCTAATCCATAATCATTTAGGTAAAAGCAAAGTAATGTCCTTGTTTTCAAAAAATGAAGTGAAACAAGCAATGTATTTCGTCCCAAAATAAGTAATTGAGTATGTAGACCAGTTTGTAAAACGAATTGTAAATGCACATGTCATGAATTCAAACCAATCATGTAAATGAATTTGGTAACAAGCATGTTCTCACCCAGAAAGTTGTAAAGTATTTGTAAAACAAGTAAAACGTGGGGCTATAAACTCACCTTAAGTGAATCGATAAAAAGGTATATCACAGAAAACGCGACACGATAACGTCCGAATGCAACCTAATTAATTATAGGTCATATGAGTACTAAGTACTTTGAATAACTAAGACCATATATAATTCTATATAGCTACATCACCATTTAATTGTATTTGTGAAATCATATTTATAAAGTAAAAACGTTTATAAATATCTCTTTAGTAAAAACGGTGTAACTTTCTCGTTTTATGTCCGTTTCTTACGTTTCTTATGTCCACGCTTTCGTATTAAGACGAGTTATCAAATTATTACATTTTCATATTTTTACTCCTCTGGTGAACAATACTTTTTACTGTTCACAAACTTTTATAAATTTAGTTATCGTAAACTCGTAAATGTCGTATCTTATTCGTTTTAACTCTGATTTTAGTGATTCTTTCGAGCACGTCTTCATAATTAAATTTTTTATCTAATTAATGTATTCACCAAAAATGTTCTCTAAGGTGAAAAGTGATTTTACTGTTCATACTTTAAAAATTTATTTTTAATAAACTTTAGTTACGTATACACAGAAAAGATCAATAACTCCTTCGTTATTGATCGAAAAATTATGATTCTTAATGTTTTGGAATCCTAAAAATATGTACTATCTGAGAAAAATATCCAACCTTTTATATCAGAGGTGGTTTGTAATGAGTTTTTATAAAATTTCTTTTATAAATGCGTTTATTATCGTGTAACTTGCAAACGGCTTATCTCCTTCGTTATAAATTAGTTTTTCGAGTTTCTTACATTTTTGGAATCCTCATGAGATGTAGTATTTTATAAAAATATAAAATAAATGCATTATTTTCTGAATTTGATCTGACCACTTTGTTGTTTTTGCTAAAAACATGTTTAAGCTCATTTTTGTAACTTTTTAGTTTAGTAACTTAGTTACAAGTACATTACAACACTTAACTCCACATGTACTACATACTTAGGGGCCTTAGTCCATCATTTGTCCAAATATTGTCCAAGAATCACAAGAACCCTAGTCCTACATACTTATTTCTCAGGAACTTTTGAAAACATAACTTTTAGGAAATTAGTTTACATAAGCTTTTATACATAAACCACACTTGTACAATACTTATACATCCATTTCCACATGATATTAACATCTAAATACCATAAGTAAAAGTATACCAAATCACAAACAAGTGTAAAAAAATCCATTTTACAAGTAAATAAGTTTCCTAGATGGTGATTAACTACATAGACATAATATACATATGAAATCACAAATATAAAGAGTTTAAGGTTTTTAGATAACCTTAATATGATGTAGGATGATGAAATACAATGTCTAAACCCTTATTTAGCAAACAAACCCTAGCTTCCAAGACAATGAAAACCCTAAAACTAATGAAACCCTAATCTAAAAACCTTCCTTGCTTAACCCTTGTAAATGCGTAACTAAACCTTTAAACCTTCTTGGTATATCTTAGATATGTTGTAGGAATACTTGTATGTGTTATAAATAAATTTTGTATGGATTATTTTGAGGGTTTGAGTTTGGCTGTGGGTTTGAGAGAGAAAGGGACAGATTTTGTGAGTTATTGCTAAGTAAAATGAGTTGTGTGTGAAGTCTATTACTAGTACAAGCCTTATATACTTACAAGGACTAGTCAAAGTTGCTATAAGAAAGTCCAAGACAAGATGATGGTTTCTAGGGAAGTCTTGGTCAAGATAACTAGTTGAAAGACATAAGGTTTATTGAGTTTATGTTGTACAAGATCAAATTGGTCATTGGTGTGCTCTTTGTCCCCTTGGGACAACATTTCCATCCGAAATATAGGGGGGATGAGCTAGTTGGTGATTTTTGTTATCTTGTATAAAAACTTGCATAATTTACAAGTATAAGTCATAGTTTAAATGTATAAAGATATAACTAGTAAAGTGTATGTTCTAGTTGATTTATTTTTATGTACAATATGACTAACAATGTTAACATGGGTGAAGTTTTATAAAACTTTGAGTATTAGGTATAATGATGGGTATTTGTTGAAGCGTAGAAAAGTTTTGGTGGTTCCGAGAATGCCTAAACGTATTTTATCGCGAAACGTTAACACTTTACGTAAGAAATAAAAATAAAATGTACAAAGTTAATAATAATCCTATAAATAATTATCTAACACTTGCTTGACGTAAACATTTAATTTTTTGATGCCCGTTTACGTTGAATGATAATTTTTAGCTTACGCGATTTAACTTAACGATTACAATTAAAAGCAAACGCGTACAAGACTAAAAATAAATAGTGAATTTAATGACTTCGTAAATGACCCTAAAACATGGGATGTTATAGCCTTCCCCCGTTAAATGAGCCTTGTCCTCAAGGCTTACGACGCGACACTTGACGACGATGCGGTCTTTGTGAAGAGGTGTGGATACTTCTTCTGAAATTGGTCTTCACGTTCCTATGTGAACTCAGGACCTCTCCTGGAGTTCCATCGAACCTTGACAATTGGAACACGGCTTTGCCTCAACCGTTTGACTTCTCGATCCATGATTTTGACCGGTTCCTCGACAAAATGAAGCTTGTCATCAATGTGTAGTCCATCCAACGGAACGGCTAATGGTTCGTCGGCATAGCACTTCTTCAAGTTGGATACGTGAAACATATTGTGAACCCTGCTCAACTCTTGAGGAAGTTTAAGCTTGTAAGCAACGGCTCCAACCTTTTCCAACACTTTGAAAGTCCAAATATCTGTGTTTAGCTATCCCCCCGTTTGCAAAATGACCACTCCTTTTTTCAATGGCAAACCTTGAGCATAATTCTATCTCCAACTTGAAATTCCATCGGCTTACGCTTTAAATCGGCGTAACTCTTTTGGCGAGCAAGTTTGATAGCGGATTGTCCTAGGGCGACTAGTGATGTGTCTCGGCTTCTTGGCTTAGGATTTGGTATAAGATGACGTCGACTTTATAGTAAGATGGAGTAAAGGTCTGCTTAGTTGTTATGGTTACTAATTCGATTTACCAAAGTAAACGCGTTTTATGAATACGTACGCAGAACTTTGCTTTTCAAGGATGTAAGTAAAAATGGATTCATTGACAAATGTTACATGGTGACTACTCTCAGCATGGCATAGTCCTTCCTGAATTATACATAGGTGATCAGGCTATGTATATTTGAGGGCTAACGATGCGATGCTCATTTTCGTCAAAATAATGTTATAATTGCATAATAGTGGTGGGAGTGGCTTATATAAATAAGTAGAGAATTAAAGTAATTTTGATGAAGTTTCCACAACACATTGATTTGATAGATAACTTGAAGTCGTTCATACAACACAACGGAAATTTAAGAGAAAATACAACGAGAATTCTTAAAGGAATAGAGTCTAAGCATTGATATCATCCTCCATGTCGTTAAGGTCTTGATTGGTTTCTCCTCCTCCTAAAGCATGCACCATTCCCCGTGCTCTAGTACCTCCAGCTTGGTTTCCATGGTTTTGATTCTTTAACTCTGGGCAATCACTCCTGTAATGCCCTTGATTCCCACATTCATAGCAAGTGAGGTTTCTCTGATTGTTAGTAGCAGCGGGACTCCTATAGTCTCGAGTCAAGTGACCAACTCTCTTGCAAATTTGCACACTTACTATGCAAAGCCATTTATGATAAAAAAAAAAACTTGCACTTATTGCATAATGGTAGAGTCCCAACATACTCCTTCCTTTTACCAGACCCAGCGGCATAAGCTATAGCCACACCTTGCTTCTTGGGGGGGGGGTTGTTATTGAGCTTGGTTGTTGTTATCAAGTTTCCTCTTGTTCTTAGCTTGATGTTCAGCAAGAGTGCTGATCCTTTTGTCCATAAGTTCAGTTGTAAATTCAATTGCATCTTGCATTGTCTATGGCTTAGATGCCATCACACTTCTGTGAATCATGTCGGGCAAACCACCGACATACTTCTCGATCTTATCTGGCTCTTTAGGAAACATCCTAACACACATCAATGCCAGTTCTTGAAAACGTTGGTTATAGCCTACCACATCGGTACCCTTAACTTTCAGATTCCACATCTCAACCTCAAGCTTCTTGATCTTGGCCCTTGGGCAGTACTTGTCTGTCATCTTCTTTTTCAGATTTGTCTAAGTCATTGAATATGCAACGTCGTGACCAACAGTCCTAATGTGGGAGTTCCACCATGTTAGAGCACTTCCAAGAAGAGTACAATTGGAAACTTGATTTGGTTTTCCACAATGCAGTTGCTTATACAGAACACAGTTTCCATTCTTTCAAACGACTGAGTCAACTCGACAACTCCTTTAGTACCCTTAAAATATAAGGGTTTGCATTTCATGAAATTTGGGTAAGTGCACTCACGAGCAAGAGGAGCTTGTCTTCATACACCTGTTCCCAAATTATGGCTGTCATCGCCATTCATGCTTCTGTCAGCGTCACGTACTGCCAATGCATTGGTAACGCCTTGGTCGATCAATGCCTTAAGCTGGGCATTGGTGACCGGTTTGGTGGACCTTGAGGCTCAGCATCCTTAATAGCATAAGCTCGTCCACGAGATTCTCTAGCTTATTCTTGCTTAATCTTCTTTGGGCATCGATTCTTAGTATGACTGTTGGGAATTATATTTGAGTTGATAAGACAAAACATGAATGAAACAAGATAGAAACAAGAAGGACTTAAAGGAAAAGGACCTAAATCGACAATAAGAGATTCTTTAAGCTGGTGGAGTATATTCTACAAAAGATGGAAGATATCAGAAGATACTAAAAGATATGCTCAAGAAGAATAAAGATAAAGATTAAAAGATTTAGTTTCCTTATTGTATTTATTATGTTTCCTTGTAAACCTAGATATCTCTAGTATATAAAGAGATATAGGTTCATTAGTTTATCATCCAGAAAAGTGTGTGTGTACACAAGAAGATGTAGACGTCTAGTATAAAGTTGGTGTAGCCTCAAGGTAATTAAGGTTTCCTTAATCCCTGTTATAGTTCATTGATGTAACCGTATTATCTTGATCAAATAATATTGGGGCTGTGGAGAATGTTTGGTAAAACCTTGTTGAATATCTTTGTTCTTATTCTGCTTTGTTTTTATAACTTATGAACATTCATATTATCCTAGATAAAGGTCTAAACAACCTCGAGCTATAAACGATCAATGAACCTATCATGTTTTAGGTTTCCACAATTGGTATCAGATCCATGTGGCTCTCGATCTAGGATCTACAAGGTTTTTGAAGAAACCCTCAAAAACCCTAATTTTTAAGAAATCAATTTGTGGTGAAAGTTTTATTTTAAAGATTCAGTGCTATAATGATGCTTATAATCGTCCTCTCTACCTGTTTGGGTATGCAATACGATTGGTAAGCTTTGTTACTATTTAACCTACGTGTCATATGTGCCTTGTGTAAGTATATATACCCCTTTCCACACAAGGAAAGGGGTTGGTTGTTTCTCATTTTTTACTAAGTGTAAGATACAATCTTCCACACTCTTTCTCTCTAAACTTCTTCCACTTTCTCTCTCTAGAATTTCTTGCTTATTTGGTTAATATTTGTGTTAAAGATGATATACTTTTATGACTAACATATGTTCTTCAATAGAATGATAGATTGAGAAGATTAGAACATAAGTGGTGCTAGACTTGGAGAATAAGAGAAGACAAAAGAGATGAAAGAAAGAATGACAAGAGGTGAGGAATATAAGAGCTAAGGAGGGGTATTTATAGGCCAAAAACCCAAATTGGTAAAAAGCAATTCGAGTGTGGCGCGCTGCCCACGCATCAGCGCGTGACCAATATAAGTTTTTTATGTTTCGTCATGCACACAATACCAACACCTTCACTCGGTCGGCCATCATTTAGATGCGTCCCACCCCTTTACTTTTGACGCTTTCCCAACCCAAAAAATGCACAAGTCGATCAGAAACCCGACCGATTACTTCTTTTTATGAATTTGTTTATTTAATTATTTTTGTGGGTATATGGCGTATGTTTTTGGTGGTGTCATCGGTCTCCTTATTACACTAAGTTAGTTATGAATTTATTATAGAGAGAGAAAGCTAATGTGGCAATGTTGTCCTTGGTGCCTTGGTGGTCACCATTAGGTTGGCGACAATGGTGGCTTGTGAGAGCCTGTGAGACCCAGGTATGACGCGCCACCCCATTGCATGGGTATGGCCTCACGCGTGAGGTTGTGCAAGCCAGGTGACGAACTGTGAACCAGTTGCTACTTGGTTTTTGTGCAAAAGTGCCCCCTTTCCAATGGTAATATAGTTTAAAAAGAAATTCACTTTCCATTTTTTACTTTTAAATACCAGTTAAACATCTCAATATTTTAAACACAACTTCAACAATTATTTTCACTCTTACTTTTAATGCCATTTTTTAATTACAAATGTTCAACAATTACACTCTTTGGAGACACAAAAGTCACAAAAAAGACTATACTTAAACACTCCCTCAACATCTAAAGAAACATTTCGTCTTGAAAATACTCCCCCGTTAAACCAATAAATCAACTTTTGACCTGCATCTTTATTTTAGAGAAACCAAGCATACCAACCCTAACATTACCAAAACCCATTATTCATACATACACAACAAAATACGTACAACCCATACCTACCAAACATGTATAAACCATACGACAGCACATACAACTCACAACCTAATATTGACATTTCTTCATCACAACCAAATACGAACCAACCTATGTCTCTCATTCATCCATTTAGTGTGGATGATTTGCCTATGCACTTGTGATAACCGGTAACTTTTTCTGGATCTTAGTATTTTAAAATACTATGGTTGTATATCTGCCTTTTTCGATCTTGTCGGTTCTCTTGGAGAAAAACTAAAAAGTTGACGTTGTTGACTTCTTTTGAGTGAAACGGTTACAGTTTAACTAGGTATTGAGAGTCTTGATTTTTCCTAAATGAATCACTTTTGATTCGTCTTTTCCGTATTGAAGTATCTATGTTATCGTTTTAACGTTTACTGGGAAGTTTTCCTGTGTTTAGTGAAAATCGCCACGCAACGCGTGCTGGCACGACAATAAGTTAAATCATGTCTAAGCGTCTTGATTCATTAAAATAAACTTATTTTAATAAGTTATTTTGAAAACTTTTGATAACATGTGCATAAAACGCAAATATTCGGATATTCTATCAGATTCTCAATTTTATCAACTTTTACTGTATCCGGCAGGATCAGTGACCGTGTTGACGGTGGTGAATCAATGTTGATCTTGGTTATCTAATCTCTATGTTGATCGTGTTAATCCTTTTTAGAGGATTTTATCTATGTTGATCTAGTTTCGGGAGGTTTGTCTCGTAAATAGCTTAAAATATCTGATAACGAGTCTTGACACGTCCGTTAATGTTCAAATCGAATCTAAAGAAGTTTAACTATAAAAGGTGTCGTGTGAATATTCTAAGTTCATGTAAAAGTATTTTTGAGTTCATTAAAAATACTAGGAACTTTTGGGTAGCATTTTAAATCGCGAATTAGGATCGTTGAGTAACCCAACAAGTGTCGGAAGGCACCTAGGATGCCCCTAGGATGCCATGAACGAATTTAGACCACCAAGGGGACACCAATGCTTCATTTTATGGGTTTTGTCCAACCTTAGTACTATATCATGTCTTATACCCTTCCAAAACACACACACATTACCACAACATTTCAAAAACAAAGAAAAATCACCTCCTCTTTCTCCTTGGTTGTTCGAACAGCAAACACACACCAAACGAATCCATTTTTTAAGTTTTGATCAAGAACATGAAGGTCTAAGTCATCCGGGTTGATTCCAATAGGCGTGGGTTCATAAATACAACGTTTGAGTTGTCGTTTTTGTGTTTATCTCGCTTTCAAAACCCATTTTATAAGTTGTATTTTCCTCAAATATTCTTGTACTTTTAGTGTTCTTATGATGCATAGATGTTAGTTGTACGATGCGTTTAACAAAATCAAGGCGAAAATATATGAAACCTAAATAAGGGCGCGGTTGGGCTGAACAAGTAAGATAAAGGAACAAAGGGTTTATCATTTTTATGTTGTGGTTGTAATGGTTGAAAAACGTTTATATGCTAAGTAGCTTATTTATAGTCTAGCTTAAAAATAAGCAATATTCGGCTCATTTTGTACTTATGAGTTTCGGTTGGAAAATAGGTTATAAGGAAAATGGTTTTGGTTATTTGTCTATGGTATCTAAGAAACTACGTAGCTTATTAGTTTATTATAATTGTTTGGAGCTTATGGTGCTCACGACCCAATAAGGCCTAGTAAGCCGCGGCTTATTGTGGACCTTATTGTGGTTCGGCTTATTTTAGTGGCTCTTAGTTATAGCTTATTATGTTATTTAAGGCCTAACGTAGCTTAACGGTTTGAAAATAAGCTACGGATAGCTTATTTTGGGGTTAATGGGCCATGGCCTAACAAGGCAACCCAAACCGAGGCTTGGTCTTGGCCCATGAGTATTGTCTTATGTTGTGGTTTATTTCTCGAACTTATAATTACTAGTAAGTATGTTATTGGACCTAAATCGGATCTTAGAACTTAATAAATACGTTTTGGACCACTATTGGGCCTTAAGGCCCAATAATCTAAAACTAGTCGTTTTATTCGATTAAAACAAACTTTCGAAAGTAAAACAAACTTATATATGTATGTATGTATATATATATATATATATATATATATATATATATATATATTATAATCTATATATATATATATTTATATATATTATATATATTCTATATATATATTTATATATATATATACACAGACACACACACACACACACACACTACAATATATATATATTATAATTCGGATTAATATGGAATTATTACCACACGCTCATTCTATATTTTCTCCTTGGTTGATGATAGTAGGTACAATACATAATAATTTATGCAGCTTCAAATCTCCGGCAACGTATTTAAAAAAAAGAATAGCTATTCCTCGGTATCTCATATGGGTTTTATACTTTTAGGAATTGCTTCTATACCGATAGGGACTAATGGAGCTATTTTTACAAATAATCTCTCATGGATTTATTGGTGCCTGAACTCTTTTTCTTGGCAAGGAAAAGAGTAGTTTATGATTAGAATACGTTTGTTTATCTCGACGAAAATGGGCGGAAGTTAGCTATCCCATGCCAAAAATAATTTACGATGTTCAGTTGCTTGTCCATGCTTCCCTTGCATACGCGGTTCCATGAGTGTTTTGTTGCAGAAGTTATGTCTTTTTTAGGAATAATTACCAGTCAAAAATATCATTTAATGACTAAAATTGCCAATCACTTTTGTAATGGCATTGGAATGATATTAACTCCTATTATTTATTAATTCATGTCACGCGATGTTCTATGGATACAAGTTATTTAATCTCTCCAAACTCCTTATGTTTTTGATTCTGACCTGGCGCGAGTTATTTGTTTCCATCTCCATTTTTTTACCTTTAATAGGTATTGGTATGTATCCGGATTTTGTTCTTTCACTATCAGTTGACAAGTTGATTGAAGGTTATTCTATCTAATTATTTTTATAGATAGTTTTTTAAAGAAAAAATAAAAGTATTTTTATTTTATTAAATTTAAAATAAAGTAAAATTCCATACGCTCCCATTTTAAATTTAATATATATATATATATATATATATATATATATATTTACAAATATACATTATATCTATATTATATATACCATATATTGTATATATATGACATTTGAGAAAATATATTTGAAAAAAAACGTTGCGAGATGTAAATTTTTGGCATTTTGTCGGAAAATGGTAAAAAATGTGGAAGAGTGTTTGAAATTGAGGTTTGAAACCTTAAGAAACGTTGTATAAATGAACGGGTCATGTCGAAATTTCGTAAAAAATCATATACTTTGATTTTTATTCAAAAACTTACTTTTGCGACAAAATACTAAATAATATTATTTTAATAGGTCGACTAAAAGACAAAAAAATATATTTTATAAAATTATAAAATATATAACATCTTGAATCATTGGTGCACTTAAAACATGTCGTTCTAACTCAAGTAAACTAGATCATTAGGGTTATCGGATAGATAACCGGATCATATTAATTACTTATCTATTTTACTTAATAATATAAGTATATTGATGTTCGTCTAGATACGTATCAAACAAATAACCCTCAAATGTATAATCTATATAAAATACATATACGTAAGCAAAGTATCATACAAATTACTCTTAGGAAAGAATAATATGTAATCAACATGGGTATCGTTCTCCTCGGTGAGAGGTGAATGGAAATTCACGTTTATGTCGGAAATCGAGCTTGATTATCATAAAAGATTTGGATTTGGTTTCTAATTCTAAAAACGCAAGGGAAAGCAAATAAAAGACACGCTAAACTAGACTTAAAGATACAATTGAATTTAAACGACAATTAAACACTTAACGGAAATGAAGTCAAGAGCCAAAATAAAGTTAAAAGGACCAAAGTTGACAAGTGCTCAAAGATTAGAGGCTTATTGGAAGTTTTAAAGATTCAAGGGCCAAAGTTGCAAAAGTGGAAAATTAATTAATAAAGAAGAAAGAGAGAAGGAAAAACACAAGGGCTGAAGTTGCCAATTTCGAAACTCTTTTTACACTACATGTGGGCGGGTGAATCGCAGGGACGAGTTTTGCCAATTCTCCAAACATTTAAACAGAACACCGCGTTTGTTGTAACCGCCTAACCACCAAAACCGTTTTTCCCGCCAAAACTTTACACAACCCAACTTCGATTTTTCCCATCCCCCGCTCCTCTATAAAACCCAAGCTCGTTCATAAGCCCTCCCCAATCACAAACAACCACGTGTAAACACCTCATTGGCCAGGACACCTCATCTCTCTCATCCAACGGCCACAATCAACTCATAAAAGATCAACGGCTGAGATTTAAAGGATTTTTCTAGAATTCTTTCCCTCTCACCCTCAATTCTCTATAAATAGCAGTCACAAGTCTCATTTGTAGTTGTTGTTTTTTGTTTTAAACTTTTACTTTGTAATTCTTCAATTTTAAGCAATTTTTCTTTCACTTTAAGCAAATACGATTTAAGCTCTTGTACCTTCTCTCTTTAAACTTGTACTCTACAATTCTAGTGATATTAATTCATTTTACAAGTCTTTGTGTTCTTTGATTTCAATTTGAAGCCGAATTCATCAAATAAGCTCTAAATAAGCTCGTTTGAGCTTATTGCTTCTTATAAGCTCAATTTTAGTCAAATTTTGTTGTTTAAGCTTTCATTTACTCATTGTACCTCATTTACATCTAAACATGATCACTTAAGTGATTTGAGTTCATATTCAAGCAACAAAGAGCAAATAAGCTCAAATTCAGCTTATTGTGATTTTTAAGGTTTAGAGGCTTGTGGAAGCCATTAGGATCACCTAGACTCTTCACTTGGATGTCTAGGTGAAGAAGACTCTTCAATTTCAGGTCACTTTTTCTTATTTTCCATTTAGCTAATTCATAGCTTATTTCTACATTGCTTATTTCTCTTTAATCCTCTTAATGATCCTGTCTCCTTTAGCTTAGTGAGCCTATAGGTATTTTAGTTTTAATACTGTTCTAGTTATAATCAATTCTATCTTTCATTTCTTAAAACTCTTTCATAAGTAATAGTATAAGCTCCTAGAGAAACTAGCTTATTATTACTAATAAGCTAAGCATTTAAAAGTTTAAACAGCCTTATTAGTTTAGTATAAATAAGAGTAGATATTAGGTTTAATCTGTTTTAGTTTTAAATGAACTTTAGGTTTACTTTAGTTTTGGACAGTTTTATTAAGGAGTGTTTGGGTTTAGCCTATTTTGACTCTTAAAGTCATCATCAACTTGTCAAAACTGTTCATTCATTTGAGTTAGGGTATAATTACAAGAGATTAACAGGTTTTAAAAGTTAGGGAGTAAAATTCAAAGTTTGAGAGCTTAATAAGTCTCTTTTGCACCAGGGCAGTTTATAGAATTAAGTGCTTTTTAGATTTAAGAAACTTATGTCACTCTAGAGGTCACATTGTGATAATGTGCATTTGAACACATGTAATGAGCTAGTTATGAGTTTCTAAAAGTGTTCCCTTAGCCTGCACTAGGTACTTTGCACACTGCATCAGCAAACAACAGCAGTACAAACTGTTGTTGCTTAATTCACCTTTTGATTTCTTATCTCTAGTTTGAATTTGTAAAATCCTTTTACCTAGATAGATTCTAGGAAGTTAGCTCAGCTTATTGACAAAATTTCAGACTTTAAGGTTCAGTAATAAGCTTTCTAGCTTATTTGAAAAAAGCTAAAAAATAGTTTTATTCAAACCTTGCACTTTTTCATCTCAATTTTCTTACTTAATCTGTTAATACAGTGAAAATTTTAGTCTAAAATACCTTAGTAAACATTTTAAGTATATAAGCATCTTTTAGTTTTAAATTCAATCAAGTAATAAGCTCTAATAAAGCCAAAATTCAATAGAGCTTAGTCAACTAGAACTTTTGTAACAAGCTTAGCATTTTTTTTCTTTACTTATTTTCTGGCTTATTCTTTTGTTAAAAGATAGAAGTCCTTTTATTAAAGTTGTAGAGATTAAGCTCCTCAATAAGTTTGTAGTTTTAAGTTTTTGCTGAAAACCACTTTTTAATAAGCCAAAAATAAGCTAAATTCGTAGGGTCTATTTCGTATATAGTTGATAGTCTAGGGTTACCTGTTTACACTGTTGTGTAAATTTACACAAGTTTGCCCGCCTACCCTTTAGTTTTTCTTTCCCAACTTTAGTCCCTGTTCTTTTCATTTCATTTTAAATTCTTTTGTACAACGCGTCTAAACTCTATGCATCAAACGTGAAGATTGTTTTGGAAGTGATTGATTAAAATGAGACATTAACTGGACTAGGTCGTGTGCGGGCGTCGTTGCATTTGCTTGTGTAGTAGAAGTTGGTTGCTAAAGGCTTGCTTAAGGTGAGTTCTCGTAGCCCCACTTTTTACTGTTTTTCCGTTGGGGGAAAATGATACTCAAATGTGTTTTGAAATGTTTTGAATTGATCTGTGCGAAATGTGGTTTTGTTTTTGGGACAAGATATGTGCTTATGACTGTTATGTGAATATTATGTGTTGATTTACTTGCATGTACTGTGTTTGGCATGGCAAGGTTCTGTGTGGTACTTGTATGTACTGTGTTTGGCATACAAGGTTCTGTGTGGTACTTGCATGTACTGTGTTTGGCATGCAAGGTTCTGTGTGGTACGCCCTAATATAGTGCTCCAGCTGGTAGGCCCTTTAGGTGCGTTAGTGATTTGGGAGTTGCGACTCCGGATTTATTATTGGATGTTGAGATATGACTAGCGGGGATGCTATGTCTTGGATTGTTAGCATATATTCACTGTCATATAGCACTATTGTCCACTGTTGAAATATTGGCACAACTTTTGGGTTTAAGGTCAAACCTACGAGCTCACCAACATTATTGTTGACGTTTTCGAGTATCATTTTCAGGTGAAGTGAAAGAGGAATAGTTTGGTGATTAATAGCAGACTTAGAAGTATCCCGTGTGGAATTTCGTTTGAAGTCTTGCTTGCTTGTTGTTTGATTTTAGTATTTGGAGATTTTGGATTAAGTTTGGTTATGGTCCCCTGCGAGGGCATATGAATAAATGTAAGAGATTTGTGGATTTTAGTTGCGATTTGGGACATCACTTGAGTTTGTTCAAGGTTGATGGTCTTCATAGCACTTGGAGTTTATGCAATGTAGTTTTCTCTATTTTTGTACCTTGTGTTATGATTGATCATTATGTTGCATTCCCGAGTTTCCGCCATTGTCAGGGTGTGACAGATTGGTAATCAGAGCCAAGGTTATAGAGAACTAGGTGGATTGGCCTAGACTATAACCTAAGATCCGTCGTTTAGTTGCGTATAGGATCTATGTGTGCGGTGTTCCGCTTTTGGTGTGCCTTTGTGTGTTCTTGGTTTGGTGCCTTAGTTATGTCAGTCATTGAAATGAGTGGGCTCAATATTGAATATGAATGAGAAAGGATGCGAATATAAGTACGGTGGCCAATGTAATTATAAGCGTGTCACAGCTCACTCATACTTGGTATTGTTGTTCACACAAATCGATGTTGACACCGTAGGGTGGTGTTGCGCGTATATTTGGTTTGGTATAGTAAGATATTCGATGAATGTGTGCGAGTCTTCCCATTTACCTAACGTTGCCCATGTTCTCCCTCGTACGGATAATGCCGCCAAGGATGAGAACCCAAAGTGCTGGCCGGCCTGTTGCCGAATCACTAGGAGGGGGAACGGGTGAACGTGTTAGTAGAGGTGGAAGGGGTAGAAGACCTTGGGAAGGTAATGATGAGCATGTTGATGAATTGAATGGTCAAGGAAATGGCCTAGGTATGGGAGCTAATGGAGGTGTAGAGGGAGCTAATGGGAATGTAGGGGGAGCCAATGGGGGTGGACCCGACTTCCCAACGATCATTGCCCAGCAATTGCGAAACCTCTTACCCGTCATGTTGGCCCAAGTTAGTAACCAAGGAAATGTTGGAAATCAGAATGGTAATGTGGTTAATGAGAACGTTTAGGGGAACATTGGGAATGTGATAGTGAATGGCAACCGGGTAGGTTGTTCATATAAGGAATTTTTAGCGTGTAACCCTAAGGAATATGATGGTAAGGGAGGTGTTGTAGCCCTCACTCGTTGGATTGAGAAAATGGAATTTGTGCATGATATGAGTGGTTGTAGTATTGACCAAAAGGTGAAATGCACTGCTGGTTCATTTGTGAGTAAGGCTTTAACGTGGTGGAACTCTCAGATCTACACGCTAAGTCAGAAAGTTACTGTTAGTATGTCATGGAATGACTTTAAGTGTATGATGATACAAGAGTTTAGTCCTAGTCATGAGATGCAAAAGTTAGAATCTGAGTTGTGGAATCACGCCATGGTCGGGGCTGGCCATGCTGCGTATACTGATAGGTTTCATGAGTTGGCTAGGTTAGTTCCACATTTGGTAACTTCTAAGAGTAGGATAATTGAGAGGTATGTGTATGGCCTTGCTCCACAAGTCCGTGGGATGGTGGCAGCAACGGAGCCAAAGTCTATGCAGATTTCTGGTGCACTGACTGATGAGGCTGTTAAGAATGGAACAATTAAGAAGGTTGAGAAGAGAGGAAATGTGGGGGAACCTAGCAAGGATAAGAATGGAAGGGATGATAATAAGAGGACCAGGACTATGAATGCTTTTGCTACTACTGTGAACCCTGTAGGAAGAGAGAATACGAGTACTTGGCCCAAGTGTACCACCTGCAACTCCTACCATGCACCCGGTGGACCTTATCGCACATGCTACAACTGTAACCGCCCAGGTCATTTGGCAAAGGATTGTAGAAGTGTGCTAAGGAATGTGAATCATGTCAATGCTAGAAACCCACCTGTTAGGGCATGTTATGAGTGTGGTAGTACCGACTATGTTAGGCCAGCTTGTCCTAGATGGAATAGGGTACAAGGACCGGGAGGAAACCGTCCAAACTAAGTTGTTGCTAATAACGAGTCGTGGAAACCAAGGGAACCAGGCTAGGGATAGGGCATTCATGTTGGGAGCAGAGGAAGCTTGCCAGGATTCGAACATTGTGACGGGTACGTTTACTTTGAACAAGCACTTTGCCACTACCTTATTTGACTCTGGTGTCGACTATAGTTTTGTTTCCACTACCTTCATACCCCTGTTAGGCTTAGAGCCCAACGACTTAGGTTTCAAATATGAGATTGAAATAGCTAGCGGGCAACTAGTAGAGATTGATAAGGTTATTAAGGGTTGCAAACTAGAAATCGAGGGCCATATCTTTGACATCGACTTAATACCTTTTGGACATGGGAGTTTTGTTGTGATTATAGGTATGGACTGGTTGTCTAATTATAAGGCTGAGATAATTTGCCATGAGTAGGAAGTAAGGATACCACTACCGGATGGCAACATGCTTAGAGTATTAGGAGAGAGACCGGAAGAGAAAGTGAGATTTTTGATGGGTGTTAAACAACAAGAGATTGTTGTGGTTAGAGATTTCCTGAGGTATTCCCGTATGACCTATCTAGATTACCGCCTATCCGGGAAATTGAATTTCGAATTGAGTTAATCCCTGGAGCAACGCTGGTAGCAAAGGCTCCTTATCGTTTGGCACCTTAGTTGTCGGGACAACTCAAGGAACTCCAAGACAAAGGTTTCATTCGACCAAGTTTAT
Source organism: Tanacetum coccineum (assembly GCA_026074375.1). NCBI lineage: Eukaryota > Viridiplantae > Streptophyta > Magnoliopsida > Asterales > Asteraceae > Tanacetum > Tanacetum coccineum. The sequence goes on from BQNB010031108.1 coordinate 32,548, forward strand.
CGCCTTGGGGAGCGCTGGTATTGTTCGTTAAGAAGAAGGATGGTTCCTTTAGGATGTGTATTGACTATAGAGAATTGAATAAGTTGACTGTTAAGAATCGTTATCTGCTACCTAGGGTTGATGATCTATTTGACCAACTGCAAGGGTCACAGTTTTTCTCTAAGATAAATCTTAGGTCTGGATATCATCAGATGAGAGTGCATGAGGATGACATTCCCAAGACTACGTTTAGAACTCGTTATGGATATTTCGAGTTCACTGTAATGCCCTTTGGTCTGACTAATGCACCAGCAATATTTATGGACTTGATGAATAGAGTTTGTAGACCGTATCTTGATAAGTTTGTGATAGTGTTCATAGACGACATCTTAATCTACTCTAAGACTCAAGAGGAGCATGTAGAACACTTAAGGTTAGTCTTGGAACTGCTCAAAAAGGAGAAACTGTATGCTAAGTTTTCTAAGTGTGAATTCTGGCTAAGAGAAGTGCAGTTTCTTGGGCATGTGATAAATGGTAATGGGATTCATGTGGACCCTAGTAAGATTGAAGCTGTTAAGAATTGGAAAGCCCCTAGAACTCCGACTGAGGTTCGTTCGTTCTTAGGATTGGCTGGGTATTACCGTAGGTTCATTGAGAACTTTTCTAAGATAGCTAAGTCTCTTACTATCTTGACTCAGAAAAGTAAGACTTTTAATTGGGGTGAGGAACAGGAATATGCATTTCAGACCTTAAAGGATAAGTTGTGTAATGCGCCTGTTCTAGCTCTCCCCGATGGATCAGAAGATTTTGTAGTATATTGTGATGCGTCCAGGATAGGACTAGGTTGTGTGTTAATGCAGAGAGGTAAAGTGATAGCCTATGCGTCTAGGCAGTTGAAAATTCATGAGAATAATTATACTACCCATGATTTAGAGTTGGGTGCGGTTGTGTTTGCACTTAAGATCTGGAGACATTATCTGTATATGACAAAGAGTGTCATCTATACGGATCATAAGAGTCTTCAGCATATCTTTATTCAGAAAGAGTTGAATATGCAACAACATCGCTGGATAAAGTTGTTTAGTGATTATGACTGTGAAATTCGCTACCATCCTAGTAAGGCAAATGTGGTGGCTGATGCCCTAAGTATGAAAGAAAGAGTAAAGCCTAAGAGAGTTATAGATATGAATATGATCCTTCAGTCAAGTATCAAGGATAGGATACTGACGGCTCAGAAGGAGGTTGTAGATGAATCTGCTGGATTGTAGAAAGGTTTGGATGAGATGATTGAACTTAGGAATGATAGAGCGTTGTATTGCCTGGATCGAATATGGTTTCCTTTGAAGGGTGATGTGAGAACCCTGATAATGGACGAAGCCCATAAGTCAAAGTACTGTGTACACCTAGGAGCCGATAAGGTGTATTATGATTTGAGAGATAGGTATTGGTGGCCTGGAATGAAAAAGGATATAGCTGAGTATGTTAGTAGGTGTTTGACTTGTTTTAAGGTTAAGGCTGAGCATCAAAGGCCGTCTGGCAGATATTAGTTCATTGTCAATCTCATAGTTAGTAATTAATAAAAAAGCTTAGTTATCAATATTCATTATTCTTCTTTGCATTATAAGTAAGATTCCGCATAACTTATAGTGTTCATAATCATTGTTCTCTATTGTTTGTCTACATCTATTCATATTAGCTACAACCCTTAACAAGGTAGTAAGATCTATATTTAAAGGGATCCATAAGTGGTATCAGAGCTGTAGAGAAACTCTGAGTAAGAAGAACAAAAACCAGTTATAAACCTCTACTTACAAGCAATTCAATGGCTGGGCTTGATTATCATAAAAGATTTGGATTTGGTTTCTAATTCTAAAAACGCAAGGGAAAGCAAATAAAAGGCACGCTAAACTAGACTTAAAGATACAATTGAATTTAAACGACAATTAAACACTTAACGGGAGATTAACGACTAACAGAAAGACAAACTATTATCAAATTAAACTTTAAAAACTTAAAATGCAAATTAATTACCCTAAAATTTATTGAACTAATTTTTAAAATAAAGAAAATATTTTTTTGAATTTTTTAATTATTTAAAACTATTTTTTAAAGTTAATAATACTAAAAATGACATTAAAAATATAAAACTTAATCCTAAATTTTTTTAGAAAATTTATGAAAATTCTATAAGCTAAAAAGGTAATTTATAAAGAAAAATGGGAAAATAAGTTGTTTACAATCAGCAGCTAAAAATCAAATAAGCTGCAAAAGCTAAAACTGAAAGAGTGCTTAAATATTAAATGGTGCATGGTATAACTGAAAAAGACCCAAGGGCGAACGGTAAGGTGCATGTGTGTGTGAAGGAGAGGTCACAGGTTCGAGTCCTGTGACCTTCCTTTTTGCACAAACATTTTTTTTCCATTTTTTATTTGAAAAAAACTAAAGTACAAGTAAAAATAAGCTAATTTAATAAAAGGACTTATGACTGAAACTTATTAGATAAGCTAGAAAGAAGCTATGAAAGATGACAGATTTAGCAAATTAAGGACCTAGCCACTAATGACTAAACTGCCTAGCTATTTAAAACTCAATAAGCAATCACAAATCCTAAATAAGCTAAAACAGGCCAAGAGCTAGACCTAAAAAGCATAAAGGTCTGAAAATAAGCAAAGAAAATAAGCTAAAATAATCTAAAAAGCTAAAAAGACAGCAGACTCAAATAAAGACTAAATTGACTTTTACTACTTTTTAAACTAACTTTTAGAACTAATAAGCAATTAAAATAAGCTAAAAATGGAAAACAGATTTAGACTAGGACTCAAAGAACACATAAAAGCTGATTTTAAGCAAAATGATTAAATAAATAAGCTGAAAAAGGAAATTGAAATTGATAGAACAGCTACTAAATTTTTGGCTTAATTTTTTTATGACTATTTTCCAGTTTTAAAAGTAAGACTCTAAAACGATTTTAACCAACTAAAAACTCAAAACAGATGTAAAACAGACCATAATAAGCTAAATTAAACAAAAGATTATCAAAGATAAGCTAAGAACTAACCACTGTTTATCTGTAAAAGTGGACTTTTTAAGGAAAAACTAACAACTAGACTTGATTTGAAATACATAAAAAATGTTTAACTAAAGACTCAAACTCAAATCAGATTGGAAAAGATGCATATGAAACTCATTTTGAGCTCAAAAACCAAACTACAAACAGATTTTTAAAGAATTTAACTAATAAGCAAAATTAGAAACTTAAAAACTAGCAGACATGGATTTTTGATAAAACAGGACTCAAAACTTAACAAAACTTAATTTTAGCTTATTAAAACTAACTTATAGACCTAATTAGAGCTTTTATGAACTGTCTTGACACCTAAAAGCTACACATGCAGTTTTAACCAAATTAAAACTGCTTGTGCCAAACACCCCTTTAAGTAATTGAAAATCCACTTTAAAACTAAAACAATCCAAATTAATCTTTAATAAGTGAAAACAGATGGAGTTCTTAACAAATTAAGTACAAATAAGCAACACTCTACCACAAATAAGCAGTAAACAATAAACTACATCATTTAGCTAAAATAAGCTAAAATAGGCAGTTTTATAAAAACACTTAAACAAAAGACATATAAGCTAAAAATTATAACTAATAAGCAATAATGAGACACAATAAGCAAAATTAAGCAGAGAATAAGCAGTAAATAAGGAAAACAGTAAATGTTGGGAATTCACTTTTACGTGACGACATTACAGAATTACCATAGTTTATCATAGTCACATACGCGAGGACTAGAATAGGCAACTATGTATAGTTTAGAGGCGTATGGGCTATATATACCCCTCTATGGCTTCCATAGAGGGGTTGAGTCATTTGGCATTTGTCAAGTCATTTGTATCCTTCATCCATTTTCCATCAAATATCACAAGTCCATCTTCCATCTCTCTACTCTCTCTCACTAAAATGGCTTTCATGTGGTTTGACTCACCAAGACCACCGGATCATAGTTTACGTGACCTTCATTGGTATCACAGCCAAGGCAACAATCTTGGCAATTTTTATTGTGACCGGTTGTCTCGAATAGTCTCAAATTTTTGTCACTGTATTTCATTGTGTTTTCTGGTCCAAAAGTGCACCAACATTTTGTGATTTTTACAAAGACTGTTGGTATAGACATTTTTTATTTTATGTATTTATTTTTGGTCCATTGTGTCTTGTTTTAACTCACATGTTTGGTGTTTTTGTCTCGTAGCTTTTAAAAACTTATAAACAGCTTAATTTTTAAGGCTTGTTTGTGTCCACGGATAAGATAAGCACAAGGAACAACCTGTTCTATTTGTATTCTCAAAGATGACAAAATAACAAGTTGTCTCGAAGGACAACAGTGACAGTCGAACGAGCACACCCGAACGAGTAACTTGTTTGAGGACCGAACGAGCTTCACATCTTAAAGGATCGAACGAGTGTTTTTCTTATGTGGATCGAACGAGTTTGAACCTATGAGGATCGAACGAGTTTGAACCTATAAGGATCGAACGAGTGTACTCATTGAGGATCGAACAAGTTATAAGCAATGTGAACCGAATGAGTGGCCAAATTAAAGGACCGAACAAGTTGAAGAATAAGGATCGAACGAGCTTGAACCTATGAGGATCGAACGAGTGTTCTCTTATGTGGATCGAACGAGCTTGAACCTATGAGGATCGAACGAGTGTACTCATTGAGGATCGAACGAGCTTTACTCTTTGAGGATCGAACGAGATCAACACTCATGTGATCCGATCTAAACCCAACCGAGTCAACTCGGTATTTACCGAGTTGACCCGGGTAAACTCAAGTGAGTCTGAAACCCCAACTATACAACAAATCAAACACATAACACCCGCCTAAAACAAAAAAATTTTTTTGTGTTGTCTTATAAAAAAAAAAAAAAAAAAAAAAAAAAAAAACAAAAAACAACACCATCAAATCCACAAGACTAAATCTTATTCCCATCGTCACAAACATTATCCCACCTCTTCATCACCATCACAAACTTCTCAAAAATTAAATAGACAATTGATCTCAGATTTATTGTTTCGTGTGCTTAAATTTATTCGAGACCTTCAACAGATCGAAACACGAAATCAATGTTTCATCACTGATCTATGTTGGTTAACAAACCATTTTTAATATCCGAATATAAAGAAAGAAATATAACAATCATGTTACTTTCTTTCTTTGATTCGATTTTAGAAAATCACAAGAACAAAAAGTATACCTACCCGAGACCTTATTCATAAAGATCTTGAAGCCTTAAATTCTTCATCTCTTTTTAAGTCTTGTGTGTCTCAAATCATTTTTTCTGAGCTACTTAAACATAGTGTGTTCGTTTGAGATTTGTTGTTCGATTATTGCTTGAAGGAACTAAGAACGAAAGGGTGGGTTCTTGTTTGATCATCATGAGATGATGTTATTTGAACTCGGTTGTTGAAATCAGAGAGAAGATAGAAAAGATTTGTGTGTAAATGAGATGGAGGCGTGTGATGGAGATTAGGTTTTTTTCTAATGACCTAATACTTAGGGATTGTTAGTAAATATATCCCATCACTTGTGTATATGGATCGGGAATTAAAATGATGTGGGTCGGGCTCATTTTACATTTGCTCAAAACTGGTAATACAAAAATATACACATGAAGATGGGCTGTTGTTTTTATTTAAATGGGCCGGTTTTTTATAAGTTGTTGATGGGCTGCGTTTGTTTGTTTTTGATGGGCTGAGTTTATGATGGACCCGGGGACAACGATTTGAGTATTAAGTGTTTCATATTAAAACTAAATTTAGCTAAATGACTCACTTGGGACGATTTCTGCTATAATTAAAGCTGTTAATGATTTCAGTTTGTACTTTAATGAATGACAAGCTAGATTTGTGACGAGATCGATATCAATTTGAAAAAAATCATGAAACTTAAAGCAAGATTTGGAATTAAGTTTTTCTTAAGAAACTCCGAGTTGATTTGGGTATCAACTGATTTTGAGATTGAAAGAGTCATTTTTTTCTGAGGCTTTTCTTATTCTATCTTGAAGTCAGTTTGGTTGGATGCATGATTTACAATGATAACTTGCTCGAGCTTAATTTAGTTAAGACTTGGTTTATAAAGTTTCCAGCATCTAAGGGGTGGATGGTTGATGACTGGATTCACATCAAGTATAAAGGAGTTACTTTGTAGTACTCATGTGTCACAGCCTATGTCGTTGTAGAGAATCGCAAGAGGTGATGAAAGTCTCATACTTTGTCCCAAGAGTATTAGTACTTAGAGATTTGCTTGTACACAAATTCTCTACACCGTTCTTCTAACATTAGTGCCAGCTAAGTCACAAGAACGGAAAATTCTACTTCAGTTTCAAGTTTGGTATATCTGGTTTACTTCATAATGGTTACATCAAAAGCCACAAGATCGGCTTGTTAATGATAGCCAATAGAGTTATGAGTAGAGATTTGATCAGCAATTGGATTCCTCCCGGTTAGATCTGAGCTAATTTATTCCTCATACAAGTACTCAAGTAAATGCGCAGTCCAAGTATTTGCTGATTTCGGCACGAGTCGAAACAGCAAGGTAGGAGAAGATTCACCCTTGAGCCTTTGCGAAGGAGAAGATTCACCCTTGTGCCTATGCCTTTCTTGATTCTTGAAAGCTTGACATGGAGCATCTTTCTTGAATTTTTTTTAAGTTAGGCCATGCCGGGAAGACAAATGTCCTAACCGCAGAGAATATCAGTGCTTTAAACTATGGCTTTTGGGTGCATTTCTTCAGACAAATGGGGGAAGTGATACCTTGAGAACTTTTATATGCATTATTTGACTTTCCAGGGGGAAGCGGTGTGAGAAGAACTATTCAAGCGTGAGAAGATACGTTGCTGATCCAGATAATGCTTACCCCAAATGATCAATCATTAAGCTTATTCTTAAAGGAGCAGTAACATTTGATGTGGTAAAATCCGACCCAGTCACGCTGTGCACTTTAATTATTCCTAAGCTTGTAAGTAAGACTTTGAACCTGCTCCAAGAGAGGACTGCAAGTTTGGTTAGAAGCATGAAGCAACTAATAATGAATATTTTCATGAATTAAGTGGGAAAGCTTATTCATTGCTAAGTTTGGGGGAAGCTTTAAAGCTTCTAAATCAAGAATATGTGGCACGAATTAGGGGAAGCTAATTCAAACTTCTCCTTAACCAGAAGTGTATGGGTTACTTAGTGGCGAGCCTAATACAATATTTCTCGCTACAATGTACTACAAAATTATTCAGTTGGAGTGCAGATCTTGAAGTCAAACACACAGAAGACGTCATCAGATTATGAAGCATCATGGAAGATTCTTGTTCTTAATCATTATGTACTTTGTAGTAAATTAATTTGTAAGTCATTCGACAATCGTCCCGTGGGGAAGATTGTTGGGACAATCACTTTTACGTGAACGACATTACAAATTATCCATATTTTATTCATAGTCCACATACGCAGGACTAGAATAGGTAACAATGTAATAGTTTAGAGGCGTATGGGCTATAAATACCCCTCTATGGCTTCCATAGAGGGGTGGAGTCAATTGGCATTTGTCAAGTCATTTGTATCCTTCATCCATTTTCCATAAAATATCACAAGTCCATCTTCCATCTCACTACTCTCTCTCACTAAAATGGCTATCATGTGGTTTGACTCACCAAGACCACCGGATCTTAGTTTACGTAGACCTTCACTTTCTGGACCTGATAAGAAAATAGATGACTCACAATTTACATATGGTCCAAAGCAATCTAAACCTAGTGAATCTGATGCTAGAAGCAGTGACTTTAATTCTTATGAATCCAATTGTAGTGAAGAAACACATGAATCTATGCCTGAACCAGTTGTCAATGAACCCTTAACAAGGTAGTAAGATCTATATTCAAAGGGATCCACAAGTGGTATCAGAGCTCCTATCATTAGTATAGAATAGTTAGTACCGTTTAAGAGATATGCATGAGTTATTATAGGAAAAGATATGCATGATCTTTTACGCGTTTTGTAAGCCAAGATTAGGGTTTTCCTTGGTGTATAAAAAGAACCCTTGCGGCGTAGTTAGAGATATCAGTTCATTGTCAATCTCATAGTTAGCAATTAATACAAAAGCTTAGTTATCAATATTCATTGTTTTTCTTTGCATTATAAGTTAGATTCCGCATAACATAAAGATGTTTTCTTATCATTGTTTTCTCTTGTATTTGTGTGAAATCCTATTCATATTAGCCCAACCTTAAAAGGAGTAAGATCTACATTCAAAGGGATCCATAGATGAGATGATTGAACTTAGGAATGATGGAGCATTGTATTACCTGGATCGAAAATGGGTACCTTTGAAGGGTGATGTGAGAACCCTGATAATGGACGAAGCCCATAAGTCAAAGTACTCTGTACACCCAGGAGCTGATAAGATGTATTTATTAGTTTGAGATGATAAGTAAATGGTGGCCTGAATGAAAGAGATATAGCTGATATGGTTAGTAGTGTGTTGACTTATTTGAAGGTTAAGGCTGAGCATCAAAGGCCATCTGGCCTGCTCCAACAACCTGAGATTCCCTTATGGAAATGGGAAAGGATAGTTATAGATTTTGTGACTAAGTTGCCTAGGACTAGTAGTGGGTATCACACAATCTGGGTCATTATGGACCGGTTGACTAAGTCTGCTCATTTTCTACATATGCGTGAGGATTATAAGATGGAAAGGTTGGCTAGATTGTATTTGAATGAGATAGTTTCTAGACATGGTGTGCCGATCTTAATCATATCGGATCGTGATAGTCATTTCACATCAAGGTTTTGGCAGTCAATGCGAGAGTCATAGGAACTCCTTAAATGAGTCACGCTATCACCCTCAAATCGATGGTCAGAGTGAGCGTACTATTTAGACTTTGGAAGACATGCTTAGAGCGTGTGTCCTAGACTTCGAAGGAAGTTGGGATGTTCATCTTCCTTTGGTTGAGTTTTTGTATAACAATAGTTATCATTCTAGCGTGAGGATGCGCCGTTTGAGGCATTGTATGGTAGGAAGTGTCGTTCGCCAATTATGTGGGCTGAGGTTGGAGAAGGTCAGTTGATAGGACATGAGTTAGTGCAAGAGACAACTGAGAAGATCTCGCAGATTAAGGATAGACTTAAGACTGCACGTGATCGTCAGAAAAGTTATGTTGATAAGTGGATGAAGCCTCTAGAATTTAGTGTAGGTGACTATGTCTTGCTCAAAGTGTCGCCTTGGAAAGGTGTGGTACACTTTGGGAAGAAAGGTAAGTTAGAACCAAGGTTTGTTAGACCATTTGTACTTGTTTGCCCTTATGATCTAGTTGTTTTCACGCTTATAGGATAACATATTAGAATAACCGGATCAATCCACTAGTGAAATACTGTAATTTTGAAAAATTCGAGATGTGTCCCGGTTAATATTGCAATTCATTCTAGGATCGATGACATTTGCTAGCGCATATTATAGCCCTTTCCACTAAATTGTGATGATTGGAGCCTATTTCATATAGCATACATCTTTTATGCTCGATTCTTTTGCTATGAGTGTGTCGGTGATTTTATTTATTCTAGAACTTGTGCTTGTAAATCATTACGAATGTCGCAGTGAGATCACATTCGTGTGATGTAAGTGTATATGTGTGATAAAGAGGCAACCTTAGGAATAAAATGTAACCTTTGCCCTTTTTATGTTCTGAATATTTCATTAATAGTCATTTGACTATTTGACTTTTGTCAGTTTATTCAGATTTTGTACCGTATTGACGGTGGTGATTTTATGAGATATGTGATGATTTGAGGTTTATTGTGATTAATAATCCTTTTTGAAAGGTATTATTGTGTTATTTGTATTCCGGGTGGTTCGACCCGTGAATTTTGAGAAATGCCAAAAAACGAGTCTGACACGTCTGTTAATGTCTAAGTGAGTTTTGAAAGGGTTTAAAGTGAAAATATGTCGTGTAAATACTCTAGGTTAATGAAAAAGTATTTTTAAAGTGAATAAAAATGCTAATTAACTTTTGGGTAAATTTTACGGTTGAGTTTTACGAGTATTTAAGTGATCCTGACACGAAAAGAAAGACACGACACCCATAGGATGCCTTGACCGGTTACAAGTAAGGGAGGGGAGACAAGATGGCTTAGTTTTAGATAACTTGTCTAAGGATGTACATAAGATACCATTTTCTTCCCATAATCCTTATCATTTCATTTTCAAAAAAAAACACACCTAAGAGTGTGTGTGTGTGTTCGTCCGACCTCACCAACAATAAACCACCATAAAAATTTTAACTTTGATCGAGAACGTGATATTCCTGGTTGATACGAGTGTTTGGGTGGATTCTAGTGTTTGGTTATCATTTAAACACGATTGGGTTGTCCGGTTTTTTTTCCTCCCATGTCAAAATTTACAATTTAAAGATTTTCTTGTAAGTTTTCAAATTTAAATTCGTTTTTCCTTTTGGGGTGGGGGGTGTTTATTTGATGCATAGATGTTAGTTGTACAGTGATGTTGTGAAAATCAATTTTTGGAAAAGAATATGGATTGATTTAAGGTGGTGTTTGGTTCTGTGTGTATAAAAAGAGGAAAAAGGGGTTTTTCGTAGTTTTGATGTTTAGTCATGATGGTGATAATTATTGTTGCTAGATAGCTTACTTTTTTTATAATAGCTTGTATAGCTATGCGGGCTTGTTTTTATGCATTTATTGCTTATTTTGAGTTATGGCTCACGGCTGGTTGTAATCACAAAGGAAGTGATTTTTGATTATTTTGTGTTATGGCGTATGTTTTGTGGACTATTTTTGAGGCTTTTGGTAGTAACCAAATGGATATGTAGTTTTTAGTTATCTTAAGCTTAATATACGTATTTTGTGGTTTATGGATCACGGCACAATTAAGCCCATTGAGCCGCAGATAATGGAGGGGCTTATAGTGTGCGTTAGATTATTTTTACATATAAGTATATGCTTTTATATGTTAATAAGGACTTTGGTTTTGGACTTCGGGTCCTTTTTTGGAATATAAATGTCCTATGGACCTTGTTGGGCCTTAAGGCCCAATAAGCGATATTTAGTAGTTATGAGAATTTTGACGAACGTTTGAAAGTGGAAATGTATTTACAAAGTGATATTGAATGATATTTTGGAGAAAACTTGTTGGTAAGCGTTAACGATGGTGATTTTGGAATTTTGTCGAAAAGTGTCGAATTTGTGAAAAATGTTGAAAATAAGGTTTGAAACCTTGGAAAACGTTGTATAAACGTACGAGTCATGTTAAAATTTCATAAAAAGTTTATACTTAGAAATTTTCTTAAAAACATGATTTTTGATTTTAAATAATAAAATAATATTTAATTATTTTATTTATTTAATAAATTCACTAAAAGACGAAAAATACAATTTTTCTCAAAACTTCTTTAAAGTGTTTATTATGGGTAAATGTTTCATTTTCAACCGTATAATGATTATTTTGAAGTGGCTAAGGTGTACCGAATGGACTTGTCGAGATATATTTATAACTAATAATTATAAATATTTATTATAATACTTATCTATTTACGCTAAATAGTATAAGTATGTATTATCGGAGAATGAGATTGATTGATTATGTGTTAAGTCAGTCAACATCACACCACTAAAAAAAATTGTTTTGGGTAATTGTACAAACACATCTAAATCTATGCATCAGCGTGATGATTGTTTGGATTGAATGATTAAAATGAGACATTAAAACTGTGGACTAGGTCGTGTGCGGGCGTCGTTGCATTTGCTTGTGTGATTGAGATTGGGTAGCTAAAGACTTGCTTGAGGTGAGTTCTTGTAGCCCCACTTTTTACTAGTTTTTCGTTAGGGGAAAATGATTCTCAATGTGTTTTGAAATGTTTTGAGTGATCTGTCCAATGTGGTTTGTTTTTGGAAAGTTATGTGCTTATGATGCGATATGTGAATACTATGTGATGATGATTATTTGGATTCGGATGGGTACGCCTACCAGTGTTGTGAGTTTTTGTGAATGGATGGGTACGCTAACTTAGAATTGTGTGATTATTAGAGCGGATGGGTACGCCTACCCAGGTTTGTGTGTGGTCTTGTCCTAATTTTAGTGCTCCAGCTGGTAGGGCCCTTTAGGTGCGTAAGTGAATAAATGGTTATGATTTGCGGTGCTGCTAGAGTTGTTTGATTCTTATTTCACTGTCATTATAGCACTATTGTCCCAAAATACTTTGAAGTATTGAACAACTTTTGGTTTAGGGTCAAACCTACGAGCTCACCAACATTATTGTTGGGTTTTTGAGGTATTTTTTCTGGTGGAAAACTGAAGAGGAATAGTTTCGGTGATCTGATAGCAGATTAGAAGTATCTCGAGTGGAATTTCGTTTTGAAGTTTGCTTGCTTGCTTATTTTGATTTAGTTTTGATGTTATGGAATAAGTTTGGATTTTGGTCCTGTGAGGGCATTAGAATAATTGTAAGTGATTATGGATTTAGTTGCGATTTGGGACATCACTTGAGTTTGTTCAAGGTTGATGGTCTTCATAACACTTGGAGTTTATCCTTTGTAGTTCTCTTTTGTTCTTGTGTTGTGATTGATCTTTGTGTTGCGTTCCGAGTTTCTGCCATTGTGGGGTGTGACACGGCTAGACTAGATTGGAAATTATATTTGGATGACCAAATCAGGCTTGTATGATGTTGATTTGAGTTGTCGGAGCGAAAGTGGCATTTTAACTGGGTTTCGAAAAGTACAAATTCAAGCAGAAAGTTTGGCTCGTATTTCGAGGTTCTAGATTTTGTAAAATTTGATTTTTGATTTAGAAATATGATAGAGTTTGTCCTAATAAACGTTTCGATATGTGGATGTCCGTAACTCTTAAAAATGAAGATGTTTATGGCGATACAAGTTTGGAAAATTTTATAATTTTCACAAACAACTTATTTGGCCTTATTTAATAAGCTCAGGATCTTTTAAATGGCCGTTTTTTGAGCTCATTGAGTCCGTTTTAGCCTTCCGGCGAAACACGAAAGTTGTTCGGTATAATGTTTGACTTTGCCGGGAGGCTTGTTAGTTTTAAAATAGCATGATAACGGGTCAAAACTGAAAGTCAAATTTCTGCAATTTATTAAAAATGTAATAGTTGTTGGCAGATTCTTGCAGGGGCATTTTGGTCATTTTCTGTCGCGTTTCATGTCTCGGTTAAAACTAAAAGTTGTCCGGAACGTCGTTTTGCTTAAAATCTCTTTAGAGTCTGAGTCCGTGAAAATGTGATATAGTGAGTTCGTTCGTGCGGGTCAAATTTAGGAAATATATTATATATATATAGATATATATATAATTTAGGATCAAATGAGAGTTTTCTTAAAATAAAAAAGGATAAGAGTAACTATAACTACTTATCGGATGCACGACTTAAATTAGATGCAATCTCTATATCTTAGTTGCATTATAATGCATCTAATGTGTTTTCTAGCTTGTATTAGATGCATAAGATGCATTTTATGATTTCTCTTCTTTTTCTGTCTCTGCTTGCTCGAATAATGAAATTTCAATTTGCATCATCTACACATCAAATTAAACTTCGAAACTCTAAATGGGGCATCTAAAATGAATAAAAATGCATCTAATGCAAGTCGTTGCATCTCAAATGTGTGGTTTAAGTCACTTCTCACCACTTCTTATTTTAATTTACTTCTCACTGGATCCTTACTATATATATATATATATATATATATATATATATATATATATAAAGACAAACGTTGACTTTTAAAAGTCAACTAGGTTAATATGAGACTTGTTGGGTTTTATAAAGATAATAAACACTATTATTATTACGATCATGATGTTTTGGGTTTGACGACTTAAATGAACGAGGACGTTTCTAAAAATAGTAACTTTTTAAAAATAGAAAGTTTTCGAAAATGGAAAGTTTTCAATAAAATGATACAGCTTATGTTGAAAGAAAGATAGTATCTAAAAGTATACTAAGTGTTAGAATCTAGGTCACGCAGGAGGATTTCTCTCTAGTGAGTTTATACGATTTAAGCGTTTGCGATGTACGCATTCATTCGATCGTTTACTTATTTTATATTAACTGAGCGACTTAATTTTCGTCGCGGTCGAGTTCGTATCAGTGACTTTTCGTGATTGATTGATATTGATTCGTGTTCTTCGATCATGGTGAGTTCATAGCCTCGCTTTTTGAATGTTTTAATTTTTATAAACCCGTGAGGGGCGTATTCTTGCTTGTTTGAAAATGAAAAACAAAGTAAACATTATTGTAATTGTTGTTGTTTGTCTGGAAAGTGGAACGCAAGTAGTTTTATACGTATTGTTGATTGTTTTATGATTTGAAATAAACAGATTTATTACTGCTTGTTGTTGTGGTTGGTACTAAAATGGAACGCAAGTGTTTTTGAAATGATAATATGATTATCATTGTCATGAGTTTATGCCGTGTCTGTGAACTGTTAATTACGAGGAGGTATAGTTCGATCCAAATAGCTATATATAATTAAATATATATATCCTAATATTTCAACTAATTATAGTATAGTAAGTATCGTTTGAAAGAAAACCTTGCTTGAGACAAACAAAATTTATATCTCCCGATGTCGTTTCGACAAGAGGATTTTGAATTTTACGAAAAGTATTTTGTTTTGAGGCTTGAATATCGATATTCTTGTTTTTGGTTTTAAACTAATAAAAATAAAAATATATAAAAACTAGATAGCAATAGTCAAGCAATTAACAAAGATAGTTATATTATCAAAAGATATGCTTGCTATGTGCTATTAATTAAGATCATTAAGTGTGAAATACAATTAAGTCCTATTGATGAAACAATATCTTTTAACATATTATCTTCTCAAACGTGGCCTTATATTGAACAACCTCTTATTAAGATATCGATTACTAAATTATCGCTAATTATTCTATGGCTTTTGCCCGCTCGGAATAAACCAAACAATAATTTAAGTTCATATAAAAATAAACTAATCATATTTTCCTTTTTTTTATAATCACACTTATTCACAAAGCTAATTTAACACTTAACAGCCATTGAGAAAATCTACTCACTAATCATATTAATGGGTAAAATAAGCAAAAGAAAAAAAATTTTTTATACTAAACACTAATTAAAAAAAGATAGAAAATGGAACCGAATTGAAGAGCCGCAAATAAACGAATACCACCCCGATTTTTTTAGCTAAGCAAATAATCAAATTCGGTCTAGCTAAATAAACCCTTAAGCTCCACGCCTCATGAGTTGACCGGTACCAAAGTTGAAAACGTAAAAAATTAAAAACTGTTAATTATAATATAACTCTTGCAAAACTGTTTCCTAAACCAATTGGACCAATAGTGAATCAACCAAACAAAATAGACCCAAAATCCAACCGTGGCCCAAACGAAAGAGAATAGATTGTTGAGAATTTGGATTTAGCAAAAGATATTTAACTACTGTTAAAAAATACTTGAACAAAATAAGTGATGAAACTAAAAAAAACCGAAAGCTAATCCTAAATCATAACAAAACTAATAAGCAACATATGAGAGAGTCAAATATTGATTAACCGAATGAGCCAAACAACAATCGACGCTCCTTGTTTTAATTTCGAAATAAGCTATAGATCAAAATAAGCTATAAGTAATCTAAAAAAGAAAAAAACAAAATAAGAGAGAAGCTTTAATAAGCCGAAGCTTATGTTGATATTATAAGCTAATCTAAACTCGAAATAAGCCACTAGAATAGCTTATTCGAAACAGGCGATAAGCTCTTAATGAATAGCTAAAGGAAAAGATGGGCTTAAGAATAGTAAGCAAAGGAAATGAGAACAATAAATAAGCTGAACCAATAAGCAAACGAACATCTCTTCATTAAATTTCTAATACACAAGGGTTACATAAGCTGATAAACTGAAACATAAGCTGGAATAAGACAAAAAATAAGCTCTAATTTTGTAATAAGCTAACCTAAAAGAAACTACTCCTAAAATCTAACCCCTAGAAAATGTGGGAGTATGATCCATTTTATAGCCAAAAATCAGGGGTCTGATGTGTAAATATCGGACGCCACCTCGTACTTCATTATAGCCAATCATTGGCTTTCAATAACTCTCACACGGATTGGGCAAAGTTTTCATCTGATCCAACGTTGATGATGAGACCACGTGTGCTCATGAGTGCTTCCTTTGTAAGCAATAAACTTTATCCGTCTGATCACATTTGCAAATGAATTCAAACTGTAACGCAAATTGCTCCCGCCACGTGTCGCAGTTTCATTCGCCCCCATCAATTAAGTGCTTGGTCATGTGACCTGAAAGGATTTAATTTCATGGCATGTGCCATGATGTCATGCTGACATCATGCCACCACAATATATATTTAGATTTTACTATTTTGTCTTGGTTTTTTAGATAATGGGCTTGGTTAGCATGGGCAGGCCCTTCCTATAAAATGGGTTTTGGGCTGGCCCAATAAAATTCGAGGGAATCATTGGACTCGTTTTCTCGCGCTTTTTTCAATGGCATGCTCGGGGACTTTTCACGACTTTGTCTTGATCTTGGATATTAAGAACTCTCGATCGAAATAAACCCGTAAATACCTGTTTTTGCACCGTTTTCAATCCGTTTTACCTGCAAGACATAAAAATACCAAACAAACATATTTGCAATATAATTAAGCAAATTTTAGTATTTTTGTATGATAATAGTGGTTTTACGGGTATAATGATGTGTATTTAGCTACGTTAATTCCCCCACATTAAGCCACTTTTTTTTTTCTTTTTTTTTTTTTTTTTTTTTTTTTTTTCTTGGGCCCATACGCAATGTTTATAAAACACGCCCGGAAATAAGTAATTTAAATCCCGCTTAACTAATAACCCCTCACAATCAAACAAGAACACAAAAGGTCCATTAAGAAGGTTCAAAAATCATTTATTTCTAAAGCGCCCCCGTTTTAACCACTATTTAAATAATAGATAAAAACTAACATAAAAATTTATAAAATTTATTTAAAAGGTTTTTAAGATCGAGAGTTCGGCATCTTGACTTTCACAATCCCCAAACTACGTAACACGAAATCACAGTCAAATATAGACTGATGCTAACGACTTTCTACTTGATAATTGTGTAAGGATAAACTTAACTTTTCGCTCCCATTATTCCTAAATCCTCTACAGATTTTTATTAATTATTATTATTGACGACAAATAAATTAAGGCCTTATTTTTATAAAGTAAACCCGGTTTAGACCATAATAGTTTTGATAATCTTTCCTAAAGAGATGATATGGTGAAAATAAGGTCCACATTAAGGTTCTAATTTCGCATGATTTAGGGGTTATACTTTTTATTTTATCCGAAACAACTCAACTACGAGTCCAGAGACGGAGGCTTTATTTAGATAACCTCGGAGTTGAAATATTTGATTAGTTTTATTATTATTATTGCAACATTATTAAACCTTGGTCCTTTAGAAGGCTGCAACATCGGTTGTGAGCCGGCAAGATGCAGCAAACATATTTCGACCTCGATAATTTCTCGACCTTTTAGAAGGCTGCAACATCGGTTGTGAGCCGGCAAGATGCAGCAAACTTTTATCAGTCTCGGATTATAAATCTATGTGCTTATTTAGAAGACTACAAACATTTGTTGTGAGCCGGCAAGATGCAGTAAACTTTTATCAGCCTACAGTTTTATTTATTATTCTTTCCTCCACCCTTTAAACGGACACCACATCGGTGGTAGCCGACAAGAGGTTGTGGTCTTATTTCTTGCTTCGGTTTATTAATAACTATTTATTATTGGCAAATGTCAAGTCCTGCGGGTCTTTTAACAACTGCCACATCGGTTGTGAGCGGCAAGAGACAGTAGCCTATTTCCCCGCAACACTGACAAAACCTCAATGTGTACCTTAATTTCACCAGAAGGAATCTTTACGAAGTGATTTAAACTAGAATCGCCAAAAACTAAAGTAAACTTTATTTATTACATTGTATAAGTTTATTAAGCTGGTGGGAGCAAAAAGCCACAATTAACCTCTATGAGCTCTAAAAAGATCCAACTACTCCACGTTTAGCACCTAACTTATATTCAACTCTATCATTTTTTGCTCTTTGCAAAATTTTAAAGTTACAGCAAACGCCTAAGTTCCGAAAGCTAAGGGAATGCAGAGTTCAAACCTCGGTCAAGTCAAAGCTACCAAGTTCTACGGGCATACTTATTTATATATTTTTATATTTTATCATTTCTTTCATTTTTTTAAATCATATAAGCAATAAGAATTTTAATTTTTTTTGGCTAAAACAGGGTGCGCGGGAACCCAGGTCAGGACACAGTAGATCAAATTTCGTTAGAAATCCCCCCCCCCCCCCCCAACTTAGAAGGAACCATTGCCTCAATGTTCCAAAAATTGTCGGTTATACCCCCACACTTAGGAATGAAAAAGGAAAATGCAAAAATTCATGTGTGACAGGGGAAACACAATATATATTCGGGATCATGATAAGGAATTCATTTTATAAGCAAAAAAGATATAAGAACCGGACGATTGGAGGATTGAAAACAAGCACGGGTCTTCATGATCTTAAGGAATCCTGCAAAAAAAACGGTACCACAAACCAAAGAAAGAAGCACGCCCCCACACTTGGGCTATAAAATCACACACTTATTTATTAAGAAAATAGAAAGAAGAAAAGACACGGGTTGCCTCCCGAGAAGCGCTTGTTTTTGTGCGAGTCACTAGCTTGACTCTTCCCATATCATCGTGATATTAGGTGCAAACATGTGGAAGAGCAAATCTCCATCGGACTTTCATTCAAGATGTTTAGATAAACATTGAAGCACATGAAAGTTCCACTCCGATGAGATACCACCGACTCAAGAGAAGAAAAATGAAAAGCGGAGATGCCGAGGTCAAAAATAGTATCCTCACTCCCGGAGGAGAGAAGAAAAGGAGATTCCACCAGATAGGTGAAATAAGAAAGAAAAATTCGGATAACATATGTGAAGGAAAGATAATGGCGATCCTCAAAGGGTAATTTCACATATGTTAGAGAAAAGTTTTTTCTCATGAATCCCGGGGTCGAAAACTTTAACCATAATCTTCAAATCATTAATATCTCTTAAACTCCTCGGGTCATGATCAAGGAACACCTTCGGAAGGAGATTAGGTATAGTTTCATCAAATAGGAAACTCTCAAGATAGATTATATCTCCCTCCAAATCATGATAACCGTCCTCAATATCCGTAGAAATATCAATATCTAGAAAAGCATCGATCTCATCAATATCGCCTCTCGGGTCAAAACATTCATCCTTATTAAAATCAGAAAGATATGTGATAAGCAAAGCCGACTCATCAAGGTTAGATATATAAGAGTCCTTACTCTCGATGTTCTCTAACACCTCATCAAAAAGAGGATTTACGTCACTAGAGATGTATTCGTCATTGAATTCGAAAAGAGGGTTCGAGTAAATTTTAACATTTTCTTCCGGAACGTCCTCATCGGATAGTGACTCGTCATCACTAGAGGTAAAATCATCATTTGAATTGAAGAGAGGGTTAGAAAAAGTCACAGATTTTTCCTCATAAACGTTAATGGGAGAGAAATCATCACACGAAGGTAAATCACAATCACTATCACTCTCGGAAGTATCCTCGGACTTACTTGGGATTGGAACAAGGTCCTCAACACTATACTTTATGAATTCATCCAATTCCTTTTCAGGAATAGTGCTAAGATCCTCATTCCCCATGATGAAAGAGTCCTCAGGCTCCAAAACGGGTGTGATTGCAATAGACGGAGGTATTTGAGAATCAATTTCATTCAAAGGAATAGTACTCTTCTCGTAATCATAGTCATCATCATCATCATCATAGCAAAAAGATTTGAAACGTTGTGAAGGATAAGTACTAAGATTAGCCACCTGGTCTAGAGGCTGAAGCTCTTTTTTTTATTAATCTCAATACTCATTCCACTGAATTTACCTTTAAGCTCATCAATCATATTTTCACATTCCTTTCTAAAACGAATATCAATTTTCTCATTACGATAATCTTTAATCTGTAAGTCATTAGTTAAACTTAACATTTCATCTAAATAATGCTACTTTAGATCCTCCATATCTTGGATACTCATTTCCTGAAGAGGTGATTGATCGATGCTAGCCGCCTGCTCTTGTTGAAGTAACTTTTCACAAAAATGATTGCATCATTTGAAGAAGTTCATACATCTTTTGCTGGAGGTCCTCTTGAATACTCAGAGGCTAATGATTGATGGAATATTGCGGGGGTTGGTCAAAACCGGAAGAGTTAAGCTCAAAATAGTTTTGATTCATCGACTAACATTGAAAACTTTCATGAGGACCCCCATAGTTTTCACAATTAGGATATTGTTGTGGAAAACTCGGTGAATTTTGTGGATAATAATTATCACTAAAGTTTTGATTGTAGCTCGGTTCCGGCTCATAGACAAGCGGGAATCGTGGTAGACAATCAAAACCGTAGTGATGATCGTTTCCACATAACTCACAAGAGTATGTCAGGGGTTGTGGTGGTGGGTTGATAAAGTTTGGAGAATCATTGTAAGAATATGGAGTTGGTTCATAAGTGAATGAATTTTCAGTTTCCGAATTACATCCTAAACAAGGTACCCTTCTATTATAATATCCACACCGCTCGCAAGTACAATATCGACAAGGTGGATCATCTAAAGGATTTCCGCAGCCGAAACAACTATGTTGTTCGAGTGACGACATAAGAATTAAACCAATCATAGGATAAAGAAGATAAGAATTAAATGAAATAAGAGGATAAAGGAGAATATTTTTATATTTTTAATAAGTACGAAAATAAACTTTTCGAAGAAAGGATCTTCAAGGCATCAACTTCGAAACACCACGCGAAAATCGTACACCTCTCCCCGGCAGCGGCACCATTTTGATGTTCGTCTAAATACGTATCAAACAAATAACCCTCAAATGTATAATATATATAAAATACATATACATATACGTAAGCAAAGTATCTTACAAATTACTCTTAGGAAAGAATAATAAGTAATCAACACGGGTATCGTTTTCCTCGGTGAGAGGTGATGAAAATTTACGATTATGTCGGGAATCGAGCTTGAATGTCATGAAAGTTTTGATTTTGGATTCTATTTCTACTAATGAAAACGAAAAAGCAAATAAAGGCAAGCAAACAATTAAAGCAAATAAGGATTCAAGCTAAAAATGTTAACGGGAATTCTAAAACGCGACTAATTAAGCAAATAAATCAAATTTAAACCCTAAAACTTAAAATAGCAAATTTTCTAAAACTTAAATGAATTAAACTAATTTAAAAATAGAAATTATATATTTTTTATTTATATTTATATTTTTAAACAATTTAATAAACTTTTAAACTAGAAAATTAACTAAAAATACTAAACTAATTCATAAAAATCTAGAAAAATTACTAAAAATATTTTAAACTATTACTAAGATAGGAAAAATAAAACTGGGAAATAAGCTAAACTGGATTAGCTGTAAATAAGCTAATAAACTAAATAAGCAATTATGGAAACAAAGCATAAAAGGATAATGAAATGGAGCTATGACAGATAAGACCCAAGGGCGCAGTTGGTTGAGGGTGTGTATGTTAAAGTGTTGGGAGTTAAGGTAGAGGTCTCGGGTTCGAAACCTCAGACTTCCCTATACTCCCAACATTTTTATTTTGCAAAAA